>JAJOOR010022342.1:0-33604 GCA_036250505.1 Solanum acaule | reverse complement strand
AACCCTTACCTTTACCTCATATTAGACATCATAATCGATGTTTGGCTTAGTTATTACTTCGCACTAATCGACACTAGCCTATTAGATAGTATCACACTAAATCTATGTTGATAATTCTTTTGTTGTTGATTACCTCCTTGGTCCGGCAAGTAGCAACAAGGCGAGTTCTAACGCGCGCACTCGTTAAAAAGACTTCTAAATGAAAGAATTATCAATGCATGCAAAACACTATTCAAGAATTGTTTATTTACTATTCATACTTTGTTAATCACTCATGGTTCCTACAACCCTAGTTGTGGAGTTTATTTACCCATAATCATATGAACACAATTCAATGTTTTAGATGAAAAATTATGAACTTACGTAAGAAGAATAATAAACCCAGAAATTCAACTTGAATTCCAACACCAAAATCATCAAAATGAACTTAGGAAATTCAGAACTGCTAAAGTTGCAAGTTAATCTCCCAAGTCAAGAACTAGAATAGAACAATAATGTCTAACCCCCCAAAAATGAGGTTTAAATGCCTTATTTATAGAAAACAAGTCCTAAATTAAAAGGGAAACAAAATAAGGAAAGTTTGTTACAGGCACGCGTCTTCATTCCACGAGACTGGCTCACGGACAGTCAATAAATCTACGGTCCGTGAGTCCCTTCCGTCAGCCAAGACTTAGAAAATATTTGAGCTTCCAAAAATCAGCTTCTCTGAAACAAGCGACGGAGCTGCAGTACGGACCTTAGATCGATCTACGGTCCGTAAGTCCCTCTCCGTAGCTCCATACTTAGACTCTTCAAAAATCATGTACTGGAACCCTCGCAATATTAATCTATGGATCAACAGTACGGTCCGTAGATTAATCTACAGACCGTCAATGGTCACCGTGGTTCCACACTTAGTCAGATTTCCATGATTTTCCTTCCATGCCTTGGCTGCTGATCTACGACCACCATCTATGGAGCGTCAATGGACCTACGGTCCATAGATCACCTCTGTAGATGCCCTTTTCTGCATTTCTTTCAGCTGTCTCTTTAATTCCGCGCTTGAACATCTTTCCTGCAAAATATGATTAAAACACATAAAAACCAATACAAAAATTCCCTAGACACACACAACTTGTAAGTGAAATGTATTAGAAATACCGTAAAATCACGGTATATCAGAAAGGACCAAAATGACCCTAACTTAATTCTGACGAATCCCATCCACAGAGGGACATATGGTCTTTCGTTTGACCTACCGGTCATTGTTTGAGTTCGTCGTTCATGATATCCCTGACATGGCTTCACTAAAACAAGCATTACTTTTTACTCGGAGATGGAATTTTAGCAAACTTGGTGGCATTGGAAAAATGATTCAATTATCTTTCATTTGATAGGTCATAGGCCACCTAAATCCTTGTGTGCTAAGAGTTATAACCGTTTGAAGTAGACCTAACATCAATTTCCCTCTAGCAGGCTGTTGACCCTCACCTACAGTCAGACCTACGGTCCGTAGGTCCAACCACGAATCCTACTAGTTGACTGTGGGTGGGATCAGAGACTATAAATATTTGGGCCTTAATGACAGAACCCCACCTACAATCCGTGGGTGGTTCCGTTGGTACTGGCACTAGATTTTCTGAAAACTAGGATTTTCTTCGTTTTGAGACCCGAGGTGTTACAAGAATTTTGTGCTAAAAATTGAGAGCTATTGAATGAGTCTATGGATCGAAGGAAATTTCTTGACTCGTAGAAAGATCACATTGGAAGTAGGTGATTTGGGTTTCTAAAGTTGGTTCTATGGTTGACCCATGCATGTAAGAAAGTTCAGCGGAACGCATGTCCAAACCGTATAAATCATCTATCAGTTACGTCTCAAGGATATTTGGGTATTTTCCTATTCATTAAATGTCGATATTATTTTGTTTTACCTCTATTTATATGTCGTATAACGACCCTTCTACCTCAAAATTTCCGCCATTTTTCTCATTCACTTAAATCCCCAAATCCCCTTCGAGACTTTCTTCAAAAATTATCTCTCAAGATCAAGGGTGAAGAATCTAGGGTTTCCAAATCAAATACTCTTTCAAACTATTTCTTTTGGGATTTGAAGAGCAAGGTATGTAGGATTTCTTCAATGGGTTCTATTCACCTGTTGAGCTCCAAAGAATTCTAAATTCTCCCAGTTAAATTTAATCAAATGGATTGGGTTTTCATTCAATTCTTCATAGGTTAATATTGTGTTGATTCAATTGTTCGATTTTGATCTTATTATGATTGTTTTGACACAATTACACGCTTTTCAATTGATTTCACATGGACCCATGCAATTTTCAAGGTTTTGACTATAAACTCTTAAAAGACATGGGTTTATTGAAGAAGCTATGAGTATATGAATGTTATTTTCATGAGAGTTATGCATGATTTATGAAAAAGAATGTCTTATTATCTAGGTTTCTCTAGGATGAGCATTAATGAAATTGTGAAAGAACTTTCTCATACCTTTAGGAATCATGAATGCTGAAATGTTTTCTCACACATTCTTGATTCACGATTTTATGAGCTATTATATGATGTTTTAAGCTTGGATTAATATTGGAATTATGTTTTTCTATGAATAATGATTTGTTTATGAATATGAATATTCCGTTGGGATTCAACTTAGAACCAAGAGAGCTTGAGAGGGAGGATCAAATAAGGTATTCTCTAGTAGCAACCTCTAGTTCCAAACTGCATGTCCCGTAGGATTATCTTAAATAACCTAGTTATTAGATCAACAAATAGCATATGAGTCATCATACACAATTTTATCATGGAAAATAGACTTTCCCTTCTCAATGTGGGAGTTACATTAGATTCCATAGTATAGCTCACATGGTCTATTGTCGGTTAAAATTAATATACAAAAAATGAATAAAGTTACTTTCAAAGGTTTTGTGAAGCTTTCCTTATGTTTTAAGATGTACTGACCATGTTCATGATTTATGAATATTCTTTTAATGATGTTATAGTTTTTAGCTTGGTCATGTATATCATGTTTTCGATTATGTCCCCTTATGATCATGTTATATGTTTTATGCATTTTCCTCATAGTTAATACATTCCATGTAATAATGCATACGTGTGCCTTCATTATTTCACTACTCTAGAGTCTGACAAACTTCCTCCTTTCACTCTTGATTGGATTGCACAGAAGATTGAAGACTTGGTGAGTCCTCATGATCCGAGGATAGTGTAACCTTTACTCTATTTTTATGTCTTAAGTTTTCGGATGTTGTACGTGATGTATGGGTTTCATCCTGATAGCTTCTTGATATATTAGAATGGCTCGTCAAGATTACGTTTAGACATCCATTTTTATGTCAAATTATTCATTATATGAGATTTCTTACTTTTGTCCATTATGTTGTGTGGTATGTATGTCAAGTGACTTGTGTAGGGCCTCCTGGGGTCTATACGCCATCTCACTTCAACGGTATACTTTGGGTCGTGACAAACTTGGTATTGGGAGCACAAGGTTTTATAGAAGGTTCTAGGATGTCTGACAAGCGTGTTGAATAGAGGCTTGTTCATAAGTGTGAAACGCCCCACATTTATGAATAGGAGGTTACAACGCGTTTAGGAAACTTCACTTCTTTCATTACTCTAAAGTTGTGCCATAGAGTCTGTTTCTAAAATTATCCCTCTCCTAAATCTGGTCCAATGATCTTTAGGACATGGCACCTCAAATAATTTATGTGAGAAGAAATGCGGGTGAAAATGTGGAGCCTGGGGTTCCTCAATTTAAGGTTGATCCTTTAAGACTCTACGACACTACTTTATAGAAATAGAGTATATGGCACGACTTTAGAGTAGTAACAGAGGTGAAGTTTCCTAATGGATTGTAGCCTAATATTCATAAATATGGGACACTTTACGCTCATGAAAAAGATTACTAGACGCAGCTTGTCGGATATCCTAGAATCTTTCTAAATCTTGATACTCTAATTACCAAGTTTGTCACAATCCAAACTACACCATAGATGTGTCATGGCAAATAGGACCCCCAGAGGCCCGAAACTAGCCCTTTGACATAAGCATGATCTAAAAGAAATATAGCTAGAGAGAATAGACTATAGAAGTCTTATATCATATGAGGAATCTGAATATAAGTGTGAAATACTAAATTATGTTTGATATAGCCTTTCTAATATCATATGAGTGGTTGGAATGTAACCCATATATCACATGCAAGTCTTAAAATGAAAAGACAATAAGAGAAATAAAGCATCAATGGCTTTCTCCTCAGAGCATGAGGACTCACCAATCCACCGTCCTAGTATAAAAAAACTAAGCTAGCCACAAGCCGGATGAAGAACATCATATCCTATATTATAAGATAGTATAGGCGCAAGTATGCATATGTACATTAAATAAGCTAAGTATGGAGAAATGCATAAAAACACATGCACGATAATGTGAGGAACTTTAAACATGATATGCATGACCACGTAAAACGTATAAAATTCTTTAATCAATGATTCATAATCAAGGTCAATGCATAATTAAAACATAAGGAAGGCTTTCATGAAACCTTTGAGGAAAATCTTGTTTATTTTTTGGGATATTTACCATTAACTAAAAATAAGACCATGTGAGCTATAAAATGGAATTTGATATGACCCTCACACCAAAAAAGGGGAAACTAATTGCCATGGTAGAATTCTGTCACATTCATTTTGTATTGCTTTTGTGGATCCACTAACTAAGTCAGTTAAGACAATCCTACAGGGGCACATAGTTTGGAATAAGGAAATTGCTACTCAAGAATAAACCTCTACTGGCAGTAGTGCCTCAATTCAAAAGTCATCTTGGTGCTAAGTAAATAACAACGGAAAAGTCATCAATCATATTCATATAAAATACTTGGAAAGACACAGTTAAACTACCCCATTTCTTAGGTTTCTAAAATAACTCCATTTAATAAGTTTCTAATCTTCTAAATGCATACTTCTAACTCTGGGCACTTCTAATATTGGCTCATAACTCATACTATCTTTTGGATTAAAATGCTGCTCAACAATTCTAGAACACAACTCCCTCTTAAAGGGTATCACCTGAAAGAAGGTTTGGAGAAGAGAATCTAAGAGCACATCATGCTTTTCGCACGAACGCACGATTCATGTGAATAAGGAATCCCTATCTTGGTTGACTACTAAGTAGAAGACTAACCCAAGTATACACAAGCATCATAACTGAAGAATTTTTTTTAAAAAAGTTCACTGAATCTCAAAACTATCTGAAAACACTGAGTATGAATCATAAAGTTTTAAATAAAACATCAGAAACTGAATATAGAATGACCCTCCAAAATTATCTATCTATGAAGCCTCTACTGTATAAAAATAGGTGTCAAGGCACTACCCACAAAACCTCAAAATTCTACTACTAAAAAATTATAAATCTGGATTCTTCCGAAAGTGAGGAGGTCTCACCAAAGTTGACGAGCATATGATGTGATCTCAAGAGATGTCCTATTAATGATCCTAAGTTACTAAATCTACATTATGAAAAGATGCAGTTCGAAAGACATCAATATATTGAATGTACTAGTATGTAATAGGGCTTAATCAAACAAATAACTAAACTTAAAGACTGAAGGTAATTCAACTGAAGAATAATATAATTCATGATTACATATAATCATATAATGCTCATAGGTATGAAAATTGCTTATCATCTTAAATCTTATATGAGGCTCAACTCAAAAGTCATACCTTAAAATAACATGTATTTAGGTTGTAATCCGTATCATACTCGTTTTCATTTTTAAAAATCCATAAGGGTTTGAATGACTATAAAAATCATGCTAAATTAGTACCATAAGGTTTTAATACTTAAGTGGAATAATGAAAACATAGCTTATTGAATAAAGATCATAATTTCATATAAGCCCATGCTTTACTTCTAATGATCTTATGAAATTCTTCAGAATCAAAATACATAAGGCATTATAACAAAAATAATACTCTCATTGAAGTCTTACATACCTAGAAGAACAATGTTCTTAGAGAAACTTGAATACAATCTTAGAGGATGAAGTGTTGAGAGGAGTCTTGGATTGAATTCCTTAAACAGAAATATCTTAAAGAGAATCGTGATGAAGGAGACTTTAGATCTTGGGAAATTGGAGAAATATCTTTCTTGGATTTCTTGATCTTTGAAGAAGGAGAATTAGGGATTTTGAGAGTTTCTCTACTTAAAATGATGATATCAGGTAATTATATGGATTGAGAGAAGTTAATTATGGGTAAAAGGTCAAGAATATGATTCTGGGAAAGTAAGAAGATCATAAAAACAAAAAAATGACCTTTTAATGAATCCCGTTGGCCAAATTAGTGATCAACAGGTCCGCTCGCTGAGATATTTAGCGGTTTGCCAAATGGAAGTTTAGATCGCCAAAATATACACATACTTAAGCAGTTGAGATAATTCGGTTATTCACCAACCTATTTGGTGAGTCGCCAAATAAATAGGTGTCCTCAATGAAATTAATATACCGGACACATTTCAGTAAAATAGCCTCAACATTTTACATTGAACTTGAAATAAGCAAAACACAGTTCCATTGGGAATAATCGTCATAGACCTTGAATTTTATAGGTCATATGCCACCTAACTCTTTATATGTTGAGAGATATGATTGTTTGAATTTTACCTTTATATGAACTCATGCGAGAACTTAGCGGATAAGAATGCTATGAATTTGGCTTGGTATTTCAGCTACCTTATAACCCTAGATAACTTTCAGTACCCTTGGTAAATTTCCTTAATACACCTTAACAAGTATGACATCACCTTGTTCAAGCTCATATACTTACTTCAAACGATTTATATTTTAAGAGTAGAAGTACGAGGTCTTACAGAAAGATTTAGGTCTTAGCTTAGAAATTTTTGGGGTGTTTCAACAACTTAGTTCCTTGTAGACTTATATAGCAAATTGGGGTATGATAGTTAGGAGACTACTTAGCTCAGCTTACTCTTTTGTATTTTTATTTTATCCTCTAGATAGACCTGGTTTGTACACGGGTTATTGTGGGTGTACTGGTAATTTAGCATCTACTTGTGGAGTACAAGTAGGAGTTGGTCCCTTAAGAGTCTAAGGTGGCCTTGTGCCATTCCTATAACCAGAGTGATGATGGAAAATGGATATTGGAGTCATTAGATTATGTTTTCTAATGTTAGAGCATGTTTACCTTATTATTGCTCCTTTTTTAGGCTCCCGGTGCATCTCCTTTGGCCGGGTTCAGTCCCCGCTTGTATCATCCCTTTGGTCAGTTTAATTCTTGACTATGTGATTATGTTCTCGTTGATCCAATTCAAGTAATGACAAAGAGGTCCTATTGTAAAACCCTTTTATCCTATTAGAGTTCTGACAAAGAGGTCCTATCTTATATTTCCCTTGGATCTGATCCAAGTTCTAACTGGGAGATTTAATTTTGATGTACCTTTTGATCTGATTCAAGTTCTAACAGGGTGATTTTGTTTTATGATTTGATTCCTTTTCCACAATTCTAGTCTGGGAGAGGTTGTGGAAGTTCTTGTAATATCCTCAAGTTCTCTTATTAGTTTCTAGCTATACACCTTACGGGTTATGGGGGTCTGTTCAGGTTTTACTTAAACTTGTGCACTATTGTACCTTCTAGGCTTATTGGTGTGTAGTTAAGTTTAACTAGTTGTACTTACTTCTTAGATATTCTTAGTACACTCTTGTGCATTCCTTTTTGTTTCCCATTGTTTGACCTCTTCGTGTTTAATTTTTGCATTTTGTATTTCCTTTACTTCTATTACTTAGTCGGGCTATGATGCCTACTAAGTACATATTGATTAGGGTACTCATATTACACTCTGCATCTATTTTGTGATGCAAGTGTGAGCACCAGTTACCAATATTGATATCGAGATTACAGTTGCCAGATCCAAAGGCAAGGTAGGCATCTGACATTCTAGAATTTACTTGTATTCATTTGTATCTTGTTGGCTAGTCTTCCGATTTTGGGACAAATCTTTTTTTTGGGTCCTTTTTTGGGATTTCTACTCTTTTGTTTAGCATTTCTATACTTGCGACTTCTAGATCTGGGAGGGATTCTCTTATTGTATATATATATTTTGGCTTGTTTCTGCTTTATCTTCTGTTTCTATATTTAAATTTTTTCCTTTCGCTTTGTTTCTATCCTACTAGGTATTACTTGTTGTTCTAGGTTACGGGTTACCTTACCTACTAATGGGTTATAATAGGTGCCATCATAATTTGAAAAATCGAGTCGTGATAAAACATTTCTTCAAAAGATTTAAATTTATCTTCTTATTTTTTCTATTATGTTTACACATATTATTTAGATTAGTTTTTATTTTTACAATTATGGACTATTGATTAATCTCAAAACTAGTTTAGAAAAAGTTTGTCACGCCCTGAGGCTACCCCTTGGCATAAACACGAGACCTAGGATCACGAGTGACCCCAAGCTAACCCTGTACTGGCATATCATAAGCATACTCAAAGATTTACTGAAATGAGAAATATTGTGCTGAAGCTAAAAATCATAATTAAACTGAAATGATGGGGAATACCCAATACTGTCTGAATATATAAACTATGAATTTAATAACAACTGAAAGATCAAACTCCAAGCAAAAACTAAATCTAATTATGTCTAAAATAAACCTCTAACTGGCTAGAGATGCTAGGACATGCCCCAGCTAAGTCTAGAAAAACTGAAACTAAAAAGATTGAAAATGAAAGAAAACATGTCTATCGTCCTCGAAGAATGAAGACTCACCACTGATATTGCTGACCTTGAGATCGGGAACCGATCTATACGTGATCTGAATGTTGAGGACATGAACCTACATCACGAGAAGATGTAGCACAGAGTATGCGTCATTACTTCAAAGGATAGGAAAAAGCTGAACAACATTTACATAAATGAAATAAAACATGCTGAGCAATGATATAAGATGAACATGAACAAAATTGAATGCAATGACCAAGTAGATAACATTCTGAAACTGAATATTGAGATATCAGGTAACCTGGAAATGCACTAAAATCTGACTGTGAGAGCTACTAATAACACACATAAAACCACGTGAGCTTAGCGTGGAGTCCGATGTATATGCCCCACCGAGAGGACCCAATATACCTTGCTAGGGGAATAAAGGCATGATTGGCGTGATCACTAAATATGATGCCCATAGAGGGGACTTAACCTACGGGGGCACGTAGTTCTGGGACTATGAGGGTGACTGACCCTAGTCCACTTGGTATTAAGCCCACTCCCAACTAGCATGTATACAATACAACATTACTGAATATAAATTGCATAGCTCAAGATTTTGACATGCTAACTGAAAATGCAACATTAAGTACTGACAATAAAACATTTGTAGACTAGTGCATGTATATCTGTATAAACTGATCTAGCAAGTGTAATTCATGAACTAAACGAATCTACACAACTAGGGTACTGGATTTCATGTAGGAATTAAGCAACATAGTTAAGAAAACGTAATATTCTGATTAGGATTAATCTAACAGCTAAATCACAGCAATAATTTGAAGTTTTAGAAACCCTAAGTCTAAGCATAATGAAGGGAATCAAGAATCTGACTAAATTTTAGGAACCTAATGGGTGAAAGGAACCCACTAGTGAAATTCTATATACATGGTGACGAATTCCATGGAGAAATCTTTCCATTTCAGGGCTAGAATTGAGGGGAATTTGTTGCATTCTTGGAGAGAGTTGGTCGACTCTTTCAGTATGGCATCACCTTGTTCAAGCTCAAATACTTACTTCGAACGATTTATATGTTAAGAGTAGATGTACGAGGTGTTACAGAATGATTTGGGTCTTAGCTTAGAAACTTTCGGGGTGTTTCCACAACTTAGTTCCTTGTAGACTTATACAACAGATTGGGGTATGATAGTTAGGAGACTACTTAGCTCAGCTTTCTCTTTTGTATTTTTATTTTATCGTCTAGATAGACCGTGTGTGTACACGAGTTATTGTGGGTGTACTGGTGATTTAGAATCTACTTGTGGAGTATGAGTAGGAGTTGGTCCCTGAAGAGTCTATGGAGGTCTTATGCCTTTCCGTTAACCGGAGTGATGATGGAAAATGGATGTTGGAGTCATTGGATTATGTTTTCTATTGTTAAAGAATGTTTACCTTCTTATTGCTCCTTTTTTAGGCCCCGGTGCATCTCTTTTAGCCGGGTTCAGTCCCCACTTGTATCATCCCTTTGGTCAGTTTCAGTCTTGTCTATGTGATTATATTCTCGTTGATCCTATTCAAGTAATGACAAAGAGGTCCTTTATTATATTTCCCTTTAACCCGATTCATATTCTTAGTTGGTGAGTCTATAGTAAAACTTTTTTATCCTATTAGAGTTCTAACGAAGAGGTCCTATCTTATATTTCCCTTGGATCTGATTCAAGTTCTAACTGGGAGATGTAATTTTGATGTACCTTTTGATCTGATTCAAGTTCTAACAGGGTGATTTTGTTTTATTATTTGATTCCTTTACCACAATTCTAGTCAGGGAGAGGCTGTGGAAGTTCTTGTAATATCCTCAAGTTCTCTTATTAGTTTCTAGCTATTATGTGTACCTTACGGCTTATGGGGGTCTGTTCAGGTTTTACTTAAACTTACGCACTAGTGTACCTTCTGGGCTTATTGGTGTCTAGTTAAGTTTAACTAGTTGTACTTACTTCTTATCTATTCCTAGTACACTCTTGTGCATTCCTTTTTGTTTCCCATTGTTTGACCTTTTCGTGTTTAATTTTTGTATTTTGTATTTCCTTTACATCTATTACTCAATCGGCCTATGGTGCCTCCTAAGTACATATTGTTTGGGGTACTCATACTACACTCTGCATCTATTTTGGAATGCAACTGTGAGCACCAGTTACCAATATAGATATCGAGATTACAGTTGCCAAATCTAAAGGCAAGGGTAGGCACCTAACGTTCTAGAATTTACTTGTATCCATTTGTATCTTGTTGGCTAGTCTCCCGATTTTGGGACAAGTCTTTTCATTTTGGGTCCTATTTTGGGACTTCTACTCTTTGTTTAGCATTTCTATACTTGTGACTTCTAGGTTCTAGGAGGAATTCTCTTATTGTATATATATATTTTTTGGCTTGCTTCCTCTTTATTTTTTGTTTTTATATATTAAATTTTTTTGCTTTCGCTTTGTTTCTATCTATCTACTTATTATTTGTCGTTCTAGGTTACGGGTTACCTTACCTACTGGTGGGTTATAATAGGTGCCACCATAATTCGACAAAATGAGTCGTGATAAAACATTTATTTAAAAGTTAAAAATTTATCTTCTTATTTTTTATATTATGTTTACACATATAATTTTGATTAGTTTTTCTTTTTAAAATTATGGAATATTTATTAACCTCAAATTTAGTTTACAAAAATTTTGTCATTCCCGAGGCTATCCCGTGGCATAAAAACTGGACCTAGGATCACGAGTGATCCCAAGGAAACCCTGTACTGGCATATCATAAGCATACTTAAAGATTTACTGAAATGAGAAATACTCTGCGGAGCTAAAAATCATAATTAAATTGAAATGATGGGGAATACCCAATAATGTCTAAATATATAAACTATGAGTTTAATAACAACTGAAAGATCAAACTCCAAGCAAAAACTGAATCTAACTATGTCTGAAATAAGCCTATTATTGACTAGAGATGTTGGGACATGCCCCAAGCAAACTCTAGCAAAACTGAAACTAAAAAGATTGAAGATGAAAAAAAAAACATGTCTATTGTCCTTTAAAAATGAGGACTCACCACTGATACTGCTGAACTGGGGATCGGGAAGTGATCTATACGTGATCTGAATGCTGAGGACCTGATCCTATATCACGAGAAGATGTAGCGCAGAGTATGCTTCAGTACTAGAAAGGTACTGATCATGCAAGATAGGAAAAAACTAAACAACATATACATAACTGAAATAAAGCATGATGAGCAATGATATAAGATGAAAATGATGAATATACTAAACATGAACTAAACTAAATGCAATGACCAAGTACATAACTTACTGAAACTGAATACTGAGATATAACTGGTAACCTGGTCAATGCACTAGCATCTGACTGTGGAATCTACTAATAACCGACATAAAACCACGTGAGCTAAACGTGGAGTCCGATGTATACACCACATCGAGAGGACCCAATATACCTTGCCAGGGGTATAAAGGCATGACTGGCGTGATCACTAAATATAATGCCCACAGAGGGGACTTAACCTACGCGGGCACGTAGTTCTGGGTCTATGAGGGTGACTGACCCTAGTCCACTTGGTATTAAGCCTACTCCCAACTAGAATGTATACAATACAATATTATTGAATATAAAGTGGATAGCTAAAGATTCTTACATGCTAACTGAAAATGCAACATTAAGTACTGATAATGAAACATTTGTAGACTGATGCATGTATATATGTATAATCTGATCTATCAAGTGTAATTCATGAACTAAACGAATCTACAAAACTAGGGTACTGAATTTCATATAGAAATTAAGCAACATAGTTATGAAAGCGTAATATTTTGATTAGGATTAATCTAACAACTAAATCACAGCAATAATCTGAAGTTCTAGAAACTCTAAGTCTAAGCATAATGAAGGGAATCAAGAATCTGACTAAATTTTAGAGACCTAATGGGTGAAAGGAACCCACTAGTGAAATCCCACATACCTGGTGACGAATTCCACGGAGAAATCTTTTGATTTCGGGGCTGGAATTGAGGGGGAAACTTGTTGCGTTCTTGGAGAGGGTTGGTCGACTCTTCATTCAAATTGGATGATATTTGGAGAATGAATTGACTAGGGTGAGTTCTGATTAAGTTACTGAACTAAAACTGACCAAAACAACATAGTTTAGGGGTAAAATGACTTAGTTTAGATGTTCAACGCAAAGGGAAAATACCAAAATGATCCTGACTTAAAAGCTGTCGGGGACAACCGACGGGCCTGACCAACAGACCGTTGATCGACTAACGCTCGTTCTTTCAGTTCATCGATCGACTTCAAGGGAAGTGTTCTAGGGGTCTTGATCCACGGACCAGGACCATAGCCCATGGTATGACCTACGGTCTGCAGGTCCGGTCGTGGGTCGACCCTTAGAAGAAAAAAAATCTGGGTTTCTGGGAAGGGGCTTCAGTTGGCCAACCACGGTCCCCACCTACAGTCCGTAGGTGTCCCCGTTGGTGGCACGTACAACTTCTAGAATTCTACTTTTTTGGATTTTTAGAATACATGGTGTTACAAAGATTTCACTGAGGGTCATGTAATAGGTTGATGCGTATCATATAATAATAAAAAGACAACTAAGTAGGATTTAATTTTTAAAATATTTGAAAGTAGTATAAAATTTCTACTAAATGTAATTTCTTTTAAAATTGGAAAAAATAATAATGTAATACTATAATAAAACATATTTGCTATAAACTTATGATCATGTTTAGTTGATACTACTTATTCTAATTTAAACAACACTAATTTTATTTTTTTAAGAAACGATTGACTCAAAAAGTTTGGCTAGTATAAGATCGGATCCAAAAGCTACATATAACTCAAGAAGATACACCCTCATTTAAATTTATTCCAAAATAGTTATTGCTCACAATAAAAAATTCTCTAATTCAAACTACTCAAAAAATTTCATATATACATAGAAGGGTCAATCTTAGGCAAAGACAAGAACAAGAACAAGAACAACAACAACAACAACAACAATTATGGAATATTGATTAACCTCAAAACTAATTTAGAAAAAAAATTCACAGAGGGTTATGTAATAGGTTGGTACGTGTCATATATTAATAAAATGACAATTAAGTAAGATTTAACTTTCAAACTATTTGAAAGTAGTATAAAATTTCTTCTAAATGTAATTTCTTCCAAAATTGGAAAAAATAATATTGTAATACTATAAGAAACATATTTGCTATAAACTTATTACCATGTTTTGTGGATACTACTTATTCAAATTTAAACGCTACTAATTATTTTCCTTATAAGAAAAGATTGACTCAAAATGTTTGGCTAGTATAAGACTAGATCCAAAAACTACATATAATTCAAGCTGATACGCTCTCATTTAAGTTTATTCCAAAATAGTTATTGTTGATAATAAAAAATTCTCTAATTAAAGCTACTCAAAAAAAATTAGAATTCAAAATTTTCATATATATATATAAGGGTCAATCTTAGGCAAAGACAAGAACAAGAAGAGCAACAACAATAAAGTTATTCTTGGACAAACACATATATCCTCATATCCCTTCTCTTTAGCAATGCCTAGAAACAAAGTAATATTTGCGTTGATTGAAAATGAAACTGATAGAAAAGTCTCATACAAGAAAAGACTCAAAGGGTTCTTGAAAAAGGCACAAGAACTCATGACTCTTTGTGACATTGAAATGGCTGCCATCATTTAAAGTCCTTACAGTGATGAAGCTAAGGTGTTTCCCATTCATGGTGCTGCAATCAACACCTTTCAAAAGTTTAAAGAATTGGCAACATTGGAGAGATAAAAAAAATATGGTGACAAGAGATGAATTCACCGAGGAAAGAATCAAGAAGTTGGAGAAAAACCTACTAAAGGTAAGAAAGGAAAATAGGGTAAAGGAAATTACGAATGAGATGCATGAAGTTTTGAATGGAAAAACTATTTTTGTTGACATGAATCCTTGCTATCTCAATGATCTAAGTTACATGATCAAGAAGAACCTTGAACTGGTACGTGAAGCAATGAAAAAGAATGTTAGTCATGAGGGGTCTACATCCAATGTCCCTCAATCCACACCTTCAACAACAATGACTTTTATGATGCCTTCATCAATTATTGATCCTCCACTGTATGCTCCAGTGCCTTCTCCAATAATACCACAAATGGACCCTTTAGAGGAGATCCCCCCAATGGGTACATTAATTCAAATGAATAACTCCCAAAACTACTCTAGTGACATTCCAGAAAGTCCTTCATTGATTGAGTTACTAAATTGGAATAATGATGATGTCGTGACTTTGTTGGATGACCTATCACTGAACAATAATGATGATCAAGATCCAAAACCCACTAATAATATATAAAGTCTTTGGACTAGTGTGTTTCGTTTATTATTATTATAGTTTTATATGTTCAAGTGGTCTCATGGACAATTTATGTCTTTAATGTTTTTCATGTCTAAGGTGGTATAGGATTCTCCACATCACTTTTTATTTGTCCTTATATTAAGAATCTGTATGTCGTGTATGTTGAGTTATTTTTCAAAGTTTGTTATTTCACTCACTTATTAAATATATGAACAATTACATGTTTACTAGTTTGTTATTTATTTATTCATTTGCGCTTTTAATTTTGTGATTATTCAAATGTTCTTGTTGGTACAGTTTCCAAAGAAAACCTCTTGTACTTCAAAAGTTAAAGAAATTGATTCATGAATTTAATAAATTTTCACTCTAAGCTTTTTAGAGTGAAACAATAACACATCTAGAATTGAATATGAATTTAAACATTAAAAAGAATTATCAAGAAGACCTATAAAATATCCATTTTGGAATAATAAGGTGAAGTAAGAGATTCATTAACTATTTGGCTCTATTAAGTTAAAAAAAATCATGTCTTCTAGTTTTATTTAACTGTTTATAATTAATTTTTGTAATCCAAAAATTGATAATTGTATAATCACATTTCGTAATTGGTTAAATTTTTCTCATAAAAAAAGGAGAGATTACTTATAATAAAAATAGATAAAAAATTGGGGTGTGGAAGGGGAATTTGGGGTGGGGATTATGATGTGGAGAATCGAACCCCCACAAAAATGGAGGGAGCATAGGTAGAGATTATAACTATAATATTCTAGACTAAAATATATTATATAAAATGTTTTCTGTATCGAAACACAACCATGTAACTTAATATTTTGATTTGATTTTTACTCATTTGTTCGTAAAAATTTTCATGTTGAAACATGAAAAATTATTAAGATAATATAACAACTAATCAAATATTATGAATTTCAACTCCAAATTAAAGAATAAAGAAATAACAACAGTATGAGATATTACTTGTCCCGACCCGATTTCCCGAGTCATGATGGAACCTACTATAACCCCCAGTAGGTAAGCCAACCCGTACCCAAAATGACAAGTAATGTGTATAAGAGTAGAACTAAACAAAAATAACACTAGCATTAACAATAAGACATACAACGAAGAAAACCAAAAACTATATTTATAAGAAACCTCCCAGAAACTAGAAATCATGAGTACAAAGCTATGTTCTATGAAAATACAAGTCCCAAAAGTGGAGCACAACAAGATCTCTCAAAGGAAAAATAATAGCTTAACATATATACACAAAAGACATACTGATCTAAAATGCCAAGTGCTCATATTGTAAAGGATAACATAAACCATCACTGCTAGTAGCCGGTACTTGGACCTGCATCACGGAAAAGATGCAGAGTATAGCACGAGTACTAAAACAAAGGTACACACTAGGCATTGTTGGCCGACTGAACAAGAGAGGTTAAAACACTATGAAACATAGAATCTAGACACAAACAGAGGTCAAAGAGAATATAAAGGAAAGCATACGAGCATACATAAGTACTGTTAAACTAAACTTAACTTGACCTCCATAAGCCCATAAGGTACAATCCTGTGCATGTTTATGCAAAACCCTAATGGATCCCTATAAGCCTAAAAGGTATGCAAAATAGCTAAGTCCACTAAGAGAACAGTACCAAAAACCTAAAGTTGGGCACCCAACCTAAATAACCATCGTATCCAATCAACTCCCAGCCCAGCTCACAAGAGTGACAATCAATCTAGGCTGCCCAGCTAACAAGTCCACTCCTAGGGGCGTAAGATGCCCAACTAGAAAGAGGATTGGTTCGGAACCCAGTACACACAAATGAGATATGCAAACCAATTAAAAATGACATTTTGGACTCAATGGAGCAGACATAATTTACATACAAGGTCGTTTTGACAAAATATGGGTGCCATACCGAACCTGATTTCAAGCCAAAATCCACAAGGGGCACAAAATTAGCCCGAAGGCATTGAGATCCAAAAATGGGTCATTCTAGACCAAACACAACCTTCCGGATCTAACTGAGCTAGAATAATTCTCATCCGAGCTCATCTACTAAATTGTTTTACAAAAGTCAAACTTAGGTCTTAACTTGGAAGTTAAAATATTTAATCGCACTGACTCGTATTGAAAGACTCGTGAGTCACAACGACAAAGTTACTAGCCTAATTTGACCATTACAAAGTTGATGAAATTGTCAAAATTGGATTCTAAGGTCATTTCTAAAATTCTTTATCAAAACTGACTGTAAAAAATTCAAAAGCTCCAAGACACTAAAACTTACATATAAATCAATCAAATCACCAAATGAACGAATTGTTAGTTCCAACAAGTCATAAAATGACTTGGGATTGCTTTATGAATGTTTTAAATGATGAACAAGTGACATAAATACAAAATGACCAGGAGGTCATCACAACATAGTCTACTAAAAAGGACTTTAATCCATGAAAGTAAAAGGCAATAAGTACTTGAAGGTTTAAACAAGCCAAGAAAGTTCTCCCGGATATCAAGCTCGATCTTCCAGGTTGACTCCTCACCCTGACGATGCCTCCACTAGACCTTATCCACAATAAAGGCTCTTGAACGCAACCACCACACATCTTTGGCAAGAATATCAACTGGCTCCTCCATGAAAATGAAAAAGTCATCAAACGCTACTTCATCATACTGAACCACATAATACTCATTAAGAACATACTGGTGCCTCCATAAAATATGAAAGATTGGGTGGATAGCTGAGAATATTAGAGGTAGAGACAACTCGTATGCAACCTCACCAACTCTCTAGATGATCTAAATATGCTCAATATACCTAAGGCTAAGATTTCCCCGCCTCCAAAATCTCATCACAACATTCATGGGTAATAAATCAAAGAAGAAGGTATCACCAACTGAGAACATCAAAGGCCTACGATTAGCATAACTTATGTTCCTACTCTAAGCTATCTAAAACTTATCTTGAATCATCCTCACCTGGTCCAATGCCTTCTAAATCAATTGCATACAATGCGGGCTAGGCTATGTACACTCAAGCTAACCAACCAAAGAGTGACAATGCCTACAATATATATAACACCTCAGAAATTAGAAAGATAAAGTTATAAAGGAAATGTCTTATTTTGAGCTACTCGTTGTGTCCTACAACACCAATCTATAGCTTGTAAATGTTTTTATGGGTCGTAGATGGAACTGGAAGGTGTGAGGTTGAATATTTTGAAATTTCATGTTTCTGATATTTGGCATACGAGTAGCTAGGACGAGTCGCATGATGTTTGAAGGGTCATAGGATGGTTCTGTAGAATGATTCTACACTTTGTATAATTATCACGCACCGAGGCTACACCTTGGGCATAAACACGGGACCTAGGATCACGAATGACCCCAAGCTAACCCTGAGCTAACATATCACAATTAAACTAAATATATCTATGAAAAGATGAACTAATGCGGAAGCTAAACAAGAGATAACTGAATGATAGGGAATACCCAAAACTGGTCTGAATATATATAATTCTAAGAGTTTAGTGATACTGAACAATCACTCAAAAATGAATGCTGAATCTAAACTATGTTTGAAAAAGCCGCTAATTGACTAGAGTTGCTGGGACATGTCCCAACTAACCCTAGCAGAACTAAAACTGAAATAAAAGACTTAATTTGAAAACATGTCTATTTTCATTGAAGTATGAGGACTCACCACTGAAGCTGCTGAATGTGGATCAGGAACTGATCTACGCGTGATTTGAATGATGAGGACCTGAACCTACATCCTGAAAGGATGTAGCGCAGAGTATGCATCAATACTTGGAAGGTACTGGGCATGCATAATAGGATAAAAGCTGAACAAACATATAAACTGAACAAAGCATAACTAAGCAATGATATAATTTGAACAAGATGGAAATAGTGATACATACTGAAAAGAACTGAAAGTACATAACATGGTGAGACTAAATAGTGAAGTATAACTGAACACCTGGTCAAATGCACTATAGTATGACTGTGGGAGCTACTATTAACTGACATAACCACAAGATGAGTTAATTGTGGTGTCCGATGTATACACCCTATCGAAGGGCTTGATATACCACACCAGAGATATAGAGGCATGACTGGCATGATCACTAAAACTAATTCCCACAGAGTTGACTTAACTTACGGGGACACATATATCTGGAACTATGAGGGTACGCTAAAACCCTAGTCTACTCGGTCCTAAGCCTACTCCTAACTGAATATGTATATGATACATTATGATTGAAATACTGAAATACTGAATAGCTCAATATACTGACATGCAAATCTGAGAGTGTAACAATTATATACTAATAATGTGACATTCGAAAACAGGACCATGTATATATATTTAACTGACCTAGTATGCGTAATTCATGACATAAGAGAATCTACACAACTAGCGTTCTGAGTTTTATGCAAAGAACTAAGCAACGATTCCACAAAAACATGATAATCTGATTAGGAATACTCTAACAACTAAATCGCAACCAATATCTAAGGTTTTAGAAACCCCTGGTCTAAACAAACCATGGAGAATCAAGAATCTGACTGAATTCTAGGTACCTAGTGGATGTAAGGAATCCACCAGTGAAATCCAATATACCTGGTGACGAATTTCATGGAGAAATCTTTCGATTTCTGAACTAGAACTAAAGAAAACTTGTTGTGTTCTTGGAGGGGTTGGGTTGCCTCTTTTCTCCTCTTTTGTTTTAAGTTTGATGAATTCTAGAGAATAATGGTTTAGGGTAAGTTCTAACTAAATTACTAGGCTTAAACTGGGTAAAATAATGTAGTTTAGGCATCAAACGACGTAGTTTACGTGCCCAACGCATAGGGAAAGGGCCAAAACAACCCTAACTTAATTCTGACAAAGCCCATCCATGGAGGGACCTACGGTCCGTCGTTTGACCTACCGATCATCGTTTATGTTCTTCGTTCATGATCTTCCCGATAGGGATTCACAAAAATGAGCATAACTTTTTACTCGGAGATGGGATTTTAGCAAACTCGATGGCGTTGGAAAAATGATTCAATTATATTTCAGTTGATAGGTCACGGGCCACCTAAATTCTTGTGTGCTAAGAGTTATAACTGTTTAAATTTGACCTAATAGTAATTTCCCTCTAGCTGGCTGCTGACCCACACCTACGGTTAGACCTACGGTCCGTAGGTCCAACCACAGACTGTACTGGTCAACTGTGGGTGGGATCAGAGACTATACATATTTGGGCGTTAACGATGGAACCCCACCTACAGTCCATGGGTGGTTCCGTTGGTACTGGCACCAAATTTTCTGAAAAACTAGGATTTTCTTTGTTTTGAGACTCGAGGTGTTACAAGAATTTTGTGCTGAAAATTGAGAGCTATTGAATGGGTCTATGAATCATAGGAAATTTCATGACTCGTAGAAAGATCACATTGGAAGTAGGTGATTTGTGTTTCTAAAGTTGGTTCTATAGTTGACCAGTGCATGTAAGAAAATTTAGCGGAACATAGGTCTAAATCGTAGAAATCATCTATCAGTTACTTCTCAATGATATTTGGGTATTTTCCTATTCATTAAATCCCCATATTATGTCGTTTTACCTCTATTTATATGTCATATAACTACCCTTTTACCTCAAAATTTTCCCTATCTTTCTCATTCATATAAATCCCCAAATCCGCTCCGAGGTTTTGTTCAAAAATTCTCTCTCAAGATCAAGAATGAATAATCTAGGATTTCCATATCAAATACTCTTTTAAACTATTTCTTGTGGGCATTGAAGAGCAAGGTATGTAGGGTTTCTTCAATAGGTTCTATTCACCCATTGAGCCCCAAAGATTTCTAAATTCTCCAAGTTAAATTTAATCAAATTGATTGGGTCTTCATTAAATTCTTCATAGGTTAATATTGTGTTGATTCAGTTGTTCAATTTTGATCTTATTATGATTGTTTTGACACAATTACATTCTTTTCAATTTATTTCACGTGGACCAATGCAATTTTCAAGATTTTGACTATAAACTCTTAAAAGACATGGGTTTATGAGGAAGCTATGAGTATACAAGGATGAGCATCAATGAAATTGTGAAAGGACTTTCTCACACCTTTAGGAATCATGAATGCTGAAATGTTTTCTCACACATTCTTGATTCAAGATTTAATGAGATATTATATGATGTTTAAAGCTTGGATTAATATTGGAATTATTTTTTTCTATGAATGTTGATATGTTTATGAATATGAATATTTCGTTGGGATTCAACTTAGAACCAAGAGAGCTTGAGAGGGAGGATCAAATAGGGTATTCTCTAGTAGCAACCTCTAGTTCCAAACTGCATTCCCCATAGTATTGTCTTTAATAACCTAGTTATTAGATCAACAAATAGCATATGAGTCATCATACAAAATTCTATAATGGAAACCAGAATTTCCCTTCTCAATGTGCGAGTTACATCAGATTCCATGGTATAACTCACATGGTCTATTGTCGGTTAAAATTACTATCCAAAAAATGAACAAAGTTACTGTCAAAGGTTTTGTGAAGCTTTCCTTATGTTTTAAGATGTACTGACCATGTTCATGATTTATGAATTATTCTTTTAATGATGTTAAAGTGTTTAGATTGGTCATGTATATCAGGTTTTCTATTATGTCCCCTTATGATCATGTTACATGTTTTATGCATTTTCCTCATAGTTAGTACATTCCATGTAATAATGCATACTTGTGCCTTCATTATTTCACTACTCTAGAATCTGACAAACTTCCTCCTTCCAATCATGACTGGATTGCACAAAAGATTGAAGACTTGGTGAGTCCTCATGATTCGATGATAGTGTCACCTTTACTCTATTTTTTATGGCTTAAGTTTTCGGATGTTGTACGTGATGTATGGGCATCATCCTGATAACTTCTTGATATATTAGTATGGCTCGTCAAGATTACGTTTAGACATCCATTTTTATGTCAAATTATTTCATTATATGAGATTTTTTACTTTTGTCCATTATATTGAGTGGTATGTATGTCAAGTGGATTATGTAGGGCCTCCCGGGGTCTTATACACCATTTCACGTCAAAGGTGTACTTTGGGTCATGACAAATTTGGTATTGGGAGCACAAGGTTTTATAGAAGGTTCTAGGATATCTGACAAGCGTGTTGAATAAAGGCTTGTTCATAAGTGTGAAACGCCCCCCATTTATTAATAGGAGGCTACAAAGCATTTAGGAAACTTCACTTCTTTCATTACTCTAAAGTTGTGCCATAAAGTCTGTTTCTAAAAATATCCCTCTCTTAAATCTTGTCCAATGATCTTTAGGACATGGAACCTCAAAGAGTTTATGTGAGAAGAAATGTGGGTGAAAATGTGGAGTTCGAGGTTCCTTAATTTAAGGTTGATCCTTTAAGACTCTATGGCACGACTTTATAGAAATAAAGTCTATTGCACAACTTTAGAGTAGTGAAAGAGGTGATGTTTCCTAATGGATTGTGGCCTAATATTCATAAATATGGGACACTTTACGCTCATGAAAAAGATTACTCGACGCAGCTTGTCGGACATCCTAGAATCTTTCTAAATCTTGATACTCTAATTACCAAGTTTGTCACAATCCAAACAATACCATAGATGTGACATGGCAAACAGGACCCCGAGAGGCCCTAAACTAGCCCCTTGACATAAGCATGATGTAAAAGAAATATAGCAAGAGAGAATAGACAATAAAAGTCATATCATATGAGAAATCTGAATATAAGTATGAAATACTAAACTGTGTTTGACATAGCCTTTCTAACATCATAGGAGTGGTTGGAATATAACCCATATATCACATGTAAGTCTTAAAATGAAAAGACATTATGAGAAATAAAGAATCAGTGGCTTTATCCTCAGAGCATTAGGACTCACCAATCCACCGTCCTAGTAGAAAAAACAAACCTTGCCATAAGCCGAATGATGAACATCATATCCTATATTATAATACAATAAAGGCGCAAATATGCATAAGTACATTAAATAAGCTAAGTATGGAGAAGTGCATAAAAACAAATGCACAATAATTTGAGTAACTTTAAACATGATATGCATGAACAAGTAAAAAAAATAAAAATTCTTTAAAGAATAGATGATTCATAATCAAGGTCAATGCATATTTAAAACATAAGGAAGGATTTAATAAAACCTTTGAGGAAAATCTTGTTCATTTGTGGGATATTTACCATTAACAGAAGATAAGACCATGTGAGCTATAAAATAGAATATGATCTGACCCTCACACCAAAAAAGGGGAAACTAAATTCCAGGGTAGGATTTCATCACATTCATTCCTTATTGCTTTTGTGGATCCACTAGCTAAGTCATTTAAGACAATCCTACGGGGGCACATAGTTTGGAACAAGGAAATTGCTACTTAAGAATAAACCTCTACTGGCAGTAGGGCCTCTATTCCAAAGTCCTCCCGGTGCTAAGTAAATACCAAAGGAAAAGTCATAATCATATTCATATATAATACTTGGAAAGACACAATTACACTACCCCATTTCTTAGGTTTCTAAAATAACCTCATTTCATAGGTTTCTAATCTTCTAAATGCATACTTATAACTCTGGGAACTTCTAATATTGGCTCATAACTCATTTAACTCATACTATCTTTTGGATTAAAATACTGCTCAACAATTCTAGAACATATCTTCCTCTTAAAAGGTATCACCTGAAAGAAGGTTTGGAGAAGAGAATCTAAGAGCACATCATGCTTTTCGCATGAATGCATGATTCATGTGAAAAGGAATCCCTATCTTGGTTGACTACTAAGCATAATACTAATCCAAGTATACATAAGCATCATAACTGAAGAATATATTTAAAAAAGTGAGTATGAGTAGGAGTTGGTCCCTGAAGAGTCTAAGGAGGTCTTATGCCTTTCCTTTAACCGGAGTGATGATGGAAAATGGATATTGGAGTCATTGGATTATGTTTTCTATTATTAGAGAATGTTTACCTTATTATTGTTCCTTTTTAGGCTCCAGGTGCATCTCTTTTAGCCGGGTTCAGTCACCGCTTGTATCATCCCTTTGGCCATTTTAAGTCTTGTCTGTGTGATTATGTTTTAGTTGATCCAATTCAAGTAATGATAAAGAGGTCCTATAATATATTTCCCTTTGACTCGATCCATGTTCTTAGTTGGTGAGTCTATTGTAAAACCCTTTTATCCTATTAGAGTTCTGATGAAGAGGTCCTATCTTATATTTCCCTTAGATCCGATTCAAGTTCTAACTGGGAGATTTAATTTTGATGTACCTTTTGATCTCATTTAAGTTCTAACAGGGTGATTTTGTTTTATTATTTGATTCCTTTTCCACAATTCTAGTCTGGGAGAGGCTGTGGAAGTTCTTGTAATATCCTCAAGTTCTCTTATTAGTTTCTAGCTATTTTGTGTACCTTACGGCTTATGGGGGTGTGTTAAGGTTTTACTTAAACTTGCGCACTAGTGTACCTTCTGGCTTATTGGCGTCTAGTTAAGTTTAACTAGTTGTACTTACTTTTTATCTATTCTTAGTATACTCTTGTGCATTCCTTTTTGTTTCCCATTGTTTGACCTTTTCGTGTTTAATTTTTGTATTTTGTATTTCCTTTACATCTATTACTCAATCGGCCTATGATGCCTACTAAGTACATATTGTTTGGGGTACTCATACTACACTTTGCATCTATTTTGTGTTGCAAGTGTGACCACCAGTTACCAATATAGATATCGAGATTATAGTTGCCAGATCAGAAGGCAAGGGTAGTCACCAAACATTCTAGAATTTACTTGTATCCATTTGTATCTTGTTGGCTAGTCTTCCGATTTTGGGACAAGTCCTTTTATTTTAGGTCCTTTTTTAGGACTTCTACTCTTTTGTTTAGCATTTCTATACTTGTGAGTTCTAGGTTCTAGGAGGGACTCTCTTATTGTATATATATTTTGTCTTGTTTCCGCTTTATCTTCTGTTTCTATATTTAAATTTTTGGCTTTTTCTTTATTTCTATCCTTCTACTTATTACTTGTCGTTCTAGGTTACGGGTTACCTTACCTACTGGTGGGTTATAATAGGTGCCACCATAATTAAAAAAATCGAGTCGTGATAAAACATTTATTTAATAGATTAAAATTTATGTTCTTATTTTTTCTATTATGTTTACACATATAATTTAATTAGTTTTTCTTTTTACAATTGTGGAATATTGATTAACCTCAAAACTAGTTTAGAAAAACTTTGTCATGCCTGAGGCTACCCCGTGGCGTAAACACGGGACCTAGGATCACGAGTGACCCCAAAAATATCCTGTACTGGCATATCATAAGCATACTTAAAGATTTACTGAAATGAGAAATTTTGTGCAAAAGCTAAAAATCGTAATTAAATTGAAATGATGGGGAATACCCAATACTGTCTGACTATGTAAATTATGAGTTTAATAACAACTGAAAGATCAAACTCCAAGCAAAAACTGAATCTAACTATATCTGAAATAAGCCTCTAACTGACTAGAGATGTTGGGACATTCCCCCAGCTAACTCTAGCAAAACTGAAACTAAAAAGACTGAAAATGAAAAAAAAAACATATCTATCGTCCTTGATAAATGAGGACTCACCACTGATACTACTAAACTGGGATCGGGAAGCGATCTATACGTGAACTGAATGCTGAGGTCCTGAACCTACATCACGAGAAGATGTAGTGCAGAGTATGTGTTAGTACTTGAAAGGTACTGAGCATGCAGGATAGGAAAAAACAGAAAAACATATACATAATTGAAATAAAGCATGCTGAGCAATGATATAAGATGAAAATTATAAATATATTGAACATGAACTAAACTGAATGCAATGACCAAGTACATAACATGCTGAAACTGATTACTGAGATATAACTGGTAACCTGGTCAATGCACTAGAATCTGACTGTGGAATCTAGTAATAACCGACATAAAACCACGTGAGCTAAACGTGGAGTCCGATGTATATGCCCCATCGAGAGGACCCAATATACGTTGCCATGGGTATAAAGGCATGACTGGCATGATCAATAAATATGATGCCCACCTAGGGGACTTAACCTAAGGGGGCACGTAGTTTGGGACTATGTGGGTGTCTAACCCTAGTCCACTCGGTCTTAAGCCTACTCCCAACTAGAATGTATAAAATACAACTTTATTGAATATAAACTGGATAGCTCAAGATTCTTACATTCTAACTGAAAATGCAACGTTAAGTACTGATAATGAAACATTTGCAGACTGATGCATCTATATATGCATAACTTGATCTAGCAAGTGTAACTCATGAATTAAACGAATCTACAAACCTAGGGTACTGAATTTCATGTAGGAATTAACCAACATAGTTATGAAAATGTAATATTCTAATTAGGATTAATCTAACAACTAAATCACAACAATAATCTGAAGTTCTAGAAACCCTAAGTCTAAGCATAATGAAGGGAATCAAGAATCTGACTGAATTCTAGAGACCTAATGGGTGAAAGGTACCCACTAGTGAAATCCCACATACTTGGTGATGAATTCCACAGTGAAATCTTTTGATTTCAGGGTTGGAACTGAGGGGGGAACTTGTTGCGTTCTTGGAGAGGGTTGGTCGACTCTTCGTTCAAACTGGATGATATTTGGAGAATGAATTGACTAGGGTGAGTTCTGATTAAGTTACTAAACTAAAACTGACCAAAACAACGTAGTTTAGGTGTCCAACGCATAGGGAAAATTCCAAAATGAACCAGACTTAAAAGATGTCGGGGCCAACCGACGGACCGTCAATTGACTAATGCCCGTTCTGTCAGTCCGTCAATCGACTTCTGAGGAGGGGTTCTAGGGGTCGTGATCCACAGACTAGGACCATGGCCCGTGGTTTGACCTACGGCCACTGGTCCGGCCGTGGGTTGACCTTTAGAAAAAAAATTCAGGGTTTCTGGGAAGGGGTTGCAGGTGGCAAACCACGAACCCCACCTACGGTCCGTGGGCCAACCTACGGTCCATAGGTGGCCCCGTTGGTGGCACCTACAACATCTAGAATCCTGCATTTTTGGTTTTTTAGAATACTGGGTGTTACAAAGATTTCACTGAGGATCATGTAATAGGTTGGTGTGTATCATATAATAATAAAAAGACAATCTAGTAGGATTTAATTTTTAAAATATTTGAAAGTAGTATAAAATTTCTACTAAATGTAATTTCTTTTAAAATTGGAAAAAATAATAATGTAATACTATAATAAAACATATTTGCTATAAACTTATGACCATGTTTTGTTGATACTACTTATTCTAATTTAAACAACACTAATTATTTTTCTTATAAGAAACAGTTGACTAAAAATGTTTGGTTAGTATAAGACCAGATCCAAAAGCTACATATAATTCGAGAAGATACACCCTCATTTAAATTTATTCCAAAATAGTTATTGCTCACAATAAAAAAATCTCTAATTCAAACTACTCAAAAAAAATTCATATATACATATAAGGATCAATCTTAGGCAAAGACAAGAACAAGAATAAGAACCAGAACAATTATGGAATATTGATTAACCTCAAAACTAATTTAGAAAAAAATTCACCAAGGATTATGTAATAGGTTGGTGCATATCATATATTAATAAAATGAAAATTAAGTAGGATTTAATTTTCAAAATATTTGAAAGTAGTATAAAATTTCTTCTAAATGTAATTTCTTCCAAAATTGGAAAAAATAATATTGTAATACTATAAGAAACATATTTCCTATAAACTTACCATGTTTTGTGGATACTACTTATTCAAATTTAAACACTACTAATTATTTTCCTTATAAGAAAAGATTGATGGATCCAAAAACTACATATAATTCAAGCTGATACACTTTCATTTAAGTTTATTCCAAAATAGTTATTGTTGACAATAAAAAATTCTCTAATTAAAACTACTCAAAAAAAATTTAGAATTCAAAATTTTCATATATATATCAGGGTCAATCTTAGGCAAAGACAAGAAGAAGAACAACAACAAAGTTATTCTTGAACAAACACATATATCCTCATATCCCTTCTCTTTAGCAATGCCTAGAAACAAAGTAATATTTGCTTTGATTGAAAATGAAACTGATAGAAAAGTCTCATATAAGAAAAGACTCAAAGGGTTCTTGAAAAAGACACAAGAACTCATGACTCGTTGTGACATTGAAATGGTTGCCATCATCTATAGTCCTTATAGTGATGAACCTAAGGTGTTTCCCAATCATGGTGCTGCAATCAACACCTTTCGAAAGTTTAAAGAATTGGCAACATTGGAGAGATCAAAAAATATGGTGACAAGAGATGAATTCACCGAGGAAAGAATCAAGAAGTTGGAGAAAAACCTACTAAAGGTAAGAAAGGAAAATAGGGTAAAGGAAATTACGAATGAGATGCATGAAGTGTTGAATGGAAAAACTATTTATGTTGACATGAATCCTTGCTATCTCAACGATCTAAGTTACGTGATCAAGAAGAACCTTGAACTGGTACATGAAGCAATGAAAAAGAATGTTACTGATGAGGGGTCTACATCTAGTGTCCCTCAATCCACGCCTTCAACAACAATGACTTTTATGATGCCTTCATCAAATATAGATCCTCCATTGTATGCTCCAGTGCTTTCGCCAATGACACCACAAATGGACCCTTCAGAGGAGATCCCCCCAATGGGTACATTAATTCAAATGAATAACTCCCAGAACTACTCTAGTGACATTCCAGAAAGTCCTTTATTGATTGAGTTACTAAATTGGAATAATGAAGATGTTGTGACTTTGCTGGATGACCTATCACTGAACAATATTAATGATCAAGATCCAAAATCCACCAATAATATATAAAGTCTTTGGACTAGTGTGTTTTGCTTATTATTATTATTGTTTTATATGTTCATGTGGTCTCATGGACAATTTATGTCTTTAATATTTTGCATGTCTAAGTGTGGTATAGGAATCTCCACATCACTTTTTATTTGTCCTTATATTAAGGGTCTGTAAGTCGTGTTTGATGAGTTATCTTTCAAAGTTTGTTATTTCACTCACTTATTAAATATATGAACAATTACATGTTTACTAGTTTGTGATTTATTTATTCATGTGCGCTTTTATTGTTGTGATTATTCAAATCTTTTTGTTGGTACTGTTACCAAAGAAAACCTCTTGCACTTCAAAAGTTAAAGAAATTGATTCATGTATTAAATAAATTTTCACTCTAAGATTTTTAGAGTGAAACAATAACACATCTAGAATTGAATATGAATTTAAACATTAAAGAGAATTATCAAGAAGACCTATAAAATATCCATTTTGAAATAATAAGGTGAAGTAAGAGATTCATTAACTATTTGGCTTTATTATGTTAAAAGAAGTGTCTTCTAGCTTAATTTAACTGTTTATAATTAATTTTTGTAATCCAAAAATTCATAATTGTATCATCACATTTGTTAATTGGTTAAATTTTTCTCATAAAAAAAGAGAGACTACTTTTTTTTAAAAACAGATCAAAAATTGGGGTGTGGAAAGGGAATTGGGGGTGGGGATTATGATGTGGAGAATCGAACCCTCTCAATAAATGAGGGAGCATAGGTAGAGATTATAACTATGATATTCTAGACTAAAATATATTATATAAAATATTTTCTCTATCGAAACACAACCATGTAAGTTAATATTTTAATTTGATTTTTACTCATTTGTTCGTAAAATTAGAAATGTTGAAATATGAAAAATTATTAAGATAATATAACAACTAATCAAATATTATGACTTTCTACTCTAAATTTAAGAATAAAGAAATAACAACAGTATGGGATATTACTTGTCCCGACCCAATTTCCCGAGTCATAATGGCACCTAGTCTAACCCCCAGTAGGTAAGCCAACCCATACCCAAAATGACGAGTAATGTATAGAAGAGTAGAACTAAACAACAATAACACTAGCATTAACAATAAGACATACAACGAAGAAAATCAAAAACTATATTTATAAGAAACCCTCCCAGAAACTAGAAATCATGAATAGAAAGCTATGTTCTATGAAAATACAAGTCCCAAAAGTGGAACACAACAAGATCTCTCAAAGGAAAAATAATATCTTAACATATATACACAAAAAGACATACTGATCCAAGATGGAAAGTGCTCATCCTCGTCTCTGATACCCAAATGTTGTAAAATATAACACAAACCATCATCGCTAGTATATGGTACTTGGACCTGCATCACAGAAAAGATGCAGAGTATAGCATGAGTACTAAAACAAAGGTACTCACTAGGCATTGTCGACCGACTGAGCAAGAGAGGTTAAAACACTATGAAAGATAGAATCTAGACACAAACAGAGGTCAAAGAGAATATAAAGGAAAGCATACGAGCATAAATAAGTATTGCTAAACTAAACTTAACTTGACCTCCATAAGCCCATAAGGTACACTCCTGTGCATGTTTATGCAAAACTCGAACGGATCCCTATAAGCCCGAAGGGTACACAAAATAGCTAAGTCCACTAAGAGAAGAGTACCACAAACCTAAAGTTGGGATCCCAGCCTAAATAACAATCGTATCGAGTCAACTCCCAGTCCAACTCGAAAGAGTGACAATCAATCTAGGTCGCCTAGCCAACAAGTCCACTCCTAGGGGAGTAAGTTGCCCAACTAGAAAGAGGATTGGTTTGGAACCCATTACACACAAATGAGATATGCAAACCAATTAAAAATGACATTTTGGACTTAATGAAGCAGACATAATTTCCATACAAGGTCGTCTTGACAGAATATGGGTCCATACTGAACCTAATTTCAAGCCAATATCCATAAGGGACTCAAAATTATCCCGAAGGCCTCGAGATCCAAACAACGGGTCATTCTAGACTAAACACAACCTTCCGAAGTTAACTAAGCTGGAACAATTCTCATCCGAGCTCGTCTACTCAAAATTTTGACAAAATTCAAACTTAGGTCTTAAGTTGGAAGTTAAAATATCTAATCGCATAGACTCGTATTGAAAGACTCCTGAGTTACGATGACAACGTTACTAGCATAGTATGTGTTAGTATTTCGAAGGTACTGAGCTTGCAGGATAGGATAAAAGCTGAACAAACATATAAGCTGAACAAAGAATAACTAAGCAATGATATAATATGAACATGATGTAAATACTAATACATTCTAAATATAACTGAACTGAATGCAATGGCCAAGTACATAACATGTTGAGACTGAGTACTGAAGTATAACTTAAAACCTGGTCAAATGCACTGGATTCTGACTATGGGAACAACTATTAACTGACATAACCCCACATGAGCTAACCATGGTGTCTGATGTATACACCCTATCGAAGGGCCCTATATACCTTGCTCGGGGTATAAAGGCATGACTGGCGTGATCACTACACCTAATGCCTACAGACGGGACTTAAGCTATGGGGGCACATAGTTCTAGGACTATAAGGGTACGCTGAAACCCTAGTCCACTCAGTGCTAAGCCTACTCCTAACTAAATATGTATATAATATATTATGACTGCAATATTGAAATACTATGTACCTCAAATTGACATGCAAATATGAGAATGTAATAAATATATACTGATAATTTGACATTCGAAAAATGGAGCATGGATATCTGTTTAACTGACCTAACATGTGTAATTCATGAACTAAGAGAATCTACACAACTAGGTTTCTGAGTTTCATGTAAAAAACTAAGCAATGATTCCGCGAAACCATGATAATCTAATTAGGAATTCTCCAACACCTAAATCGTAACTAATATCTAAGGTTTTAGAAACCCTAGGTCTAAACAAAACATGAAGAATCAAGAATCTGACGAATTATAGGGACCTAGTGGATGAAAGGAATCCACTAGTGAAATCCCACATACCTAGTGAGAATTTCACGGAGAAATATTTTGAATTCTGGACTGGAATTGAAGAAAACTTGTTGCGTTCTTTGAGGGGTTGGGTCACCTCTTTTCTCCTCTTTTGTTCTAAGCTTGGTGGATTCTAGAGAATAATGGTTAAAGGTAAGTTCTGACTAAGTTACTAAGATTAAACCGAGTAAAACGACGTAGTTTAGGCACCAAATGACATAGTTTAAGTGCCCAACACATAGGGGAAATGACCAAAATGACCCTAACTTAATTCTGACAAAGCCCATCCATGGAGGGACCTATAGTCTATTGTTTGACCTCCCGGCCATCGTTTAGGTTCACCGTTCATGATCTGCACGATAAGGCTTCACTAAAATGAGCATAATATTTTTCTCGGAGATGGGATTTTAGTAAACTTGGTGGCGTTGGAAAGAGGATTCAATTATCTTTCATTTGATAGGTTATGGGCAACCTAAATCCTTGTGTGCTAAGAGTTATGACCAATTGAAGTTGACCTAACAACAATTTCCCTATAGCTGGCTCTGACCCTTACCTACGGTCCGTAGGTCCAACCACAGACCATACTGGTCGACCGTGGGTGGAATCAGAGACTATAAAGATTTGGGCCTTAACGACGGAACCCCACCTACGGTTCGGGGTCCCACCTACGGTTCGTGAGTAGTACCGTTGGTACTGGCACCAATTTTTTTGAAAACTAGGATTTTCTTCGTTTTGAGACCCGAGGTGTTACAATATCTCCCCCATGGGAACATTCATCCTCAAATGAAGTCTAAAGAAGCTGAGTATGGGGGGAAGCAATTCCTACCGCAGAGTTTTAGAATCTGATATCTAATTGAACTGAGTTCCAAGATCATGCAAATATGTTGAAATGCAAGAACAATTAAAGGAACATGATACTAAGAATGAATTTACACACGAGTAAACTGAGAGGCTGGAGAGGAAACTATTATCTTAAGTTGAAACGGAATCGGAAGGAAAGAGATGAGGATACTTGGCCTTCATGGCTACTTCTGCTTCCCAAGTTGTCAAATTTCATCACCACTTACATAGATGATACTTTCACGAAAACCCAATTATCTATGTCAAACTTTAAATCCCTTCTCCTTACATCTGCATAGGACTTCTGTCTTAAGTCTATTTCTGATGAGCTTAACTTTTCCCATAGCTTCATAAACCGAATCTGGCCAAATCAAGGCTGCTTCACCTAGTCATCCACCTTAGGAACACATAAGCGACCATCTCCCCCTTGGGAGAAAATCTCTACTTTCTATTGATGAACTGCAACTTCCAACTGGAATAATATAGGGTCATTGTCCTATTTTTCCTCAACCTCCGCTACCAATGAAGGTTCTTGAAATGACCCAAAAAGTTCTTAAAAATGTGCTTCGGAAGTTATCGGAAACTTGTTTAGCTATATATAAAAAAATCCGTTTCGTTTTTCGAAAATCCGACTTCATATTCTTGTTTAGGGGGTCAAATTGAGTGGGAAATGGGTCT
>JAJOOR010022341.1:0-30461 GCA_036250505.1 Solanum acaule | reverse complement strand
CCCCCCCCCCCCCCCCCCCCCCCCGTAATGCTTTGCTTAGTTGTTGTATTGTTGGAGTTCATGTTTTTAATATAATATAATATAAATATAAAATATAGAAGATATACTAAATTTAATATTAAGTTTGGAGTATTATAGTAATTAACATTAAAGTTAAGTGGTGTTCAAATTTCACTGAACTTTGAACTCACTCAACGACTGCAAATCACACTTGAGTATTTTAAGAAGAGAAAAATATAAAACTTCAAAAAATTGTAGTTTAAAAATGCGAGAATGTTATACCCCATTTTAACCGAGGTCAAATAAGTGTACAACATATTGGTGATTCCAAAATTAATTATCTAGACTTAAGTAGTCGTCGGGTAACTATGAAAAAGGTGAATTAGGGCACCTAAAATTTCTAATATTAACTCTGTTTTAAAGGTCTATCTAATCAATTAAGGTAAGGGCACAATTAATCCTAAAGGAAATGGGTAAGGCGTCCTTTAAGATCCATAAAAACGGGTAACCTATCAAAATTAAATTAAATAATGAAGGTCTTATAGGTTGTACAAAAATGAACAGTTTTAAGTAAAACAAGCTGATGTTTAAGTATATATGGTATGATAGTATGAATAAAGATAGATAATTATAGAAACTTAGCATTAAGTTGAAGAAAACATTAGTTATTTTCTAAAGATAGGAAACATTCAATAAGAGGGCATAAAGGGGGTTCTCTATAACATCTTTGCATTAGAATGGGACACCACTTTCAAAAATCATTTTTTAGTTTGCAGAATGTTTTCCCAAGCAATGTTCACTTGTTTTCTTGATGTCGAATACAATTAAATAAGATGTAATTCAAGAACTCTATGTGGGGTATGGAGTGTATCACATCAAGACTCCATGTGTTTCTCCAAAGTGTTCAAGCAAATAAGTAACAGCCCAAAAATGGACTTGATCGCACCCGTCTTTTCCCACCAAGACAAGTCAGCCTCAACCCAACGAAAATGAAAGAAAAGCGAAAAACAGTAAAAACAAGAACAAGATAAACCGGAAAACTTATTCTTCTATTAAAACCCCCAAAATCTGGTTGTCACGTGTGCAAGCCAATAAATACATAAGTGCCAAATTAAGAAATAAATATATGTCTCGATCTTTGTTTCTCAAATAGAACAAAGTTTAAGAAAAGGAAAAAGTGGGCCCGCCGAATGACAAGAAGCTAGCTCTTCAAGTCCTTGACGAGCCTCGAGATCAAGAGAAGGAGAAGAACAGATCCAGGCTCGAAACTTACATAAGTGTAGAAGCAAGGGATGATTACCAACAACACGGCACTCAACAAGCAACCTACAAAAGAAAGTAACTAGCTAGAAATTGAATACCCCTTACATTCCAACCAAACCTCCTCAAACTACAACCTGCATAGAAAGCAGGCCAACCTAGCAATTCTTCAATACACGGCTCACATGCCCAATATTCACAGATCAATTTTCGCAATTCAACAATCAAACAAATCAAATAAGTCAATCTCAATGATAAGTAGTTCAGTCACATATAGCAAGTACATCAATCACAATCCACGAGTAAGTGACACAAAACAATCAAGTGGATCAAGTCGGAATGATCATTATTAGCCAAAACTATTTCCCATCGGCTTTATAACACTCACAGACAAAGACCTTAGCATAATAACACTCACCGGTAGAGACCTCGACATAATAACACTCGCCAACAAAGACCTCGGCATAATAACACTCGCAAGCAAAGACCTCAGCAAACAACACTCGTAGGCAAAGACCTCGGCATAATAGCACTCGCTGGCAAAAACCTCGGCATAATAACACTAGTCACGTGTCTTATCACGACGCTCACAATCAATACATACAATAAATACCACACCACACGGAGAAGACAACAATTCATATAATTTAAGTCAACAATGATGCTTTTAAGAATTTCATTAATCAATCAAGAAGGCTCACAATAATGCAATTCTCATTATCAAGTTCATCACATAGACTTTTTCATTTCAACCTCTTTTTATTAATTTAGATATAACAACTTGACAATTAAAACCATGAACCTCATTCCTATTACTCCCAACATGCAATCAAGGAAGGAAGCATACAAATTCAACTAGAATACAAGGTTTAGGAAGCCATTTGCCTTAAATCAATCAACAACCACACCAATAGTTGATTCTTCCCATTCCAAATCACTTTCCAAAAGCCACACAATCTATGCGGAAGCAAGTATTCAAAATGATATTTCAGAAACAACAATCCACACATCAATTTCTCTTGAAAGTGAGTCAAGAACCACCAACCCTATTCCGCAAAGTAAGGTTTGAATCATAAATTTAATGCTTGAAAACATTACTCAATCCTTTAGGAACTCATTAGGGAATATCATTTCAAAAATGAACTTAAAATCAGTTAATAAACTCACTTTTACTTCGAAAATCAAGTTCATGAAGAACCCACAATTTATCAACCCAAAATTATGATTTAAACTCGTAAATCCAATAATAATAATAATGGGTAATCAAAGATTTAGAGTTAAGAAACGTTACCCAACAATTTATCATAAAAACCCCACTTGAAATCGCCTCTACCGAGTTCTTCAAGATCCAAAAATAAAAATGGGGAAGAAACCCTGAAATTTAGGTTTAAACACTACCAAGAGTCCTCCACGAATGTGGACCCAGCCTGCGAACGCCGATTTTAATAAGCTAGATCTTCGCAAATGCGGCAGGTCTCCTGCAAACGCAGAGGTCAATGCATTTACCTCTCAAAAAAGTGGACAAGACTCTGCGAATGAGAAACTCTCACCCTCACCTCTTTGTGAATGCAACCACAGGTTCTGCGAACACGGAGGGTTGTACCAGAACATAGAAAACCAGCCAACTCAAAAATGATCAAAAAGACCCTTGGAATTCTTTCAAAACCCCGTACACACAAACCACATATGCAAATTAATTATACTTGATGTTCTGGGCTTAAAGGAACCGTTAAAAGATGAATTTGAGGTCTCCTTGACCCGACATCCGTGAATACCACAAGAAACTAACTCACACATAAAAAGGCTAAAACAAACTCGGGACCTCTCAAAAATTAACTAAGACCTAAACTAGGCCTAAAATCATCCCCCCAAATCCAACAGAACTCTCAGAACTCTAATCCAAGAATCCGAACCCCAAATATGGACCAAAGTCAATCCAAAGATTAAAATTCCACAATTTCACAACTTAGGACCTCAAATACTGAAAAACTTAAAACAACAATTCTCACTGACCAGGTTTTCAGGCTAATGGAATCGACGGAATTCCATTCCAACATTCAAAAGTTCAAAAGACACCAAAAACCACTTTCTTAAAAACTTAGTCTTTAGAACTCAAACCTTACAAAAAAATCTCAACTTTAAACTCAAAGTTCAAAACCAACTTTTCAAACTCAATGATAAAAGACTTGGGGTCGACATCGGGAGGAAAGTACGGTAATTTCCACGAAAAAACAAAAAATGACCGATCGGGTCTTTATATTATCCACCACTAAAAACCATGTTCATCCTCAAACATAGGGCAAAAGAAAGTTCTGGGAGCATCGAAAAGCTGAGGATATCTGGCACGCATAGCAGACTCTGTCTCCCAAGTCGCCTCACTGATTGAACGATGCTTCCATTGCTCCTTTATTAAAGCAATATCTTTGGTCCTAAGCTTTCGAACCTACCTATGCAAGATGGCTATAGTCTCCTCCTCGAAAGATAAGTCTAGACCCAACTTAACTATATCAAGGGAAAGTACAAGGGACTCATCCGGCACGTACTTCTGAAGCATGAAACCATGAAACATGGATGCACAACTGATAAGTTAGGTGGCTAGGACAATTTATAGGCCACTTCTCCCGCATGACTCAAAATCCCAAAGGGTCTAATGAATCTAGGAGTAAGCTTGTCATTCTTTACAAACCTCATCCCACCCTTCATGGGTGACACTCGGAGCCAAAAATGATTACCCTCCATGAATACTAGGGCTCAAACTCTCCATTTTACAAAACTTTTCTGTCAACTGTGTACCTCGGATAATACAAACCTTCTCCATAAAATCTCTAAGTAAGTCTGTATCTAAAGAATCTTATCTCAACTAAATCAAACCATCCGATCAGAGATCTATACTGACTGCCATACAACACCTCAAAAGGGGTCATCTAATACTAGATTGATACTTGTTGTTTTAGGAAAACTTTGCAAAGGGAATATACTGATCAAATCTAGCACCAAAATCAATCACACAAGCTCGAAGCATGTCCTGCAACACCTGAATCATTCGCTCAGATTGACAGTCGGTCTGAGGATGAAAAGTCATACTCCTATCTAGTCGAGTATCCAAACCATGCTGCAATGCCTTCCAAAAATAGGAAGTAAACAATAAACCTTAATCAGAGATAATAGAAACCATGATTCCATGCAATGGCACAATTTGATTGATATAAAGCTCGGCAAATTTCTCCGCCGTATACTTCACCTAAACTTAGATGAAATGAGTGGACTTGGTCAACATGTCAACAACTACCCAAATGGAGTCATAACCACCGACGGTGGTAGGTATTCCCACAATAATGTCCATAGTGATCCGTTCCTACTTCCAAGTAGGAATAGGCATCCTCTGATATATATCTTTAGGCCACTGGTGTTCACACTTTACATGTTGACAAGTCAAACACCTCGAAACAAAATCTGCAATATCCCTCTTCAGACAACACCACCAATATTGCTGGCTTAGGTCATGATACATCTACACCACGCCTGGTTGGATGGGAAATCGGGAACAATGGGCCTCCTCAAGAATCAGTCTAATAAACAAACCCTACTTGAGCACAAAAATCATGCCTCCAATTCGCAAGAGACCATCAAAATCAAGGACAACCTCATTGGCTTCCCCTCTCATCACCTATTCTTGGATGAGACTCAACTTCTTGTCATCAAACTGATGCTCACCAATTTGTTGAACTAAGGAAGAACGAGCCTCAATAAAAGTAATCAAACAACATGTTTCCTCAGGAACCCGTAATCGAACGGGAGTGTTGGCTAACCTATGAACATCCCTGGCCAATGGTCTCTCTTCCACACTAATAGAGGCAAGAATCCCCATTCTAGAAGTCTATTTACTCAAAGAATCTGCCACCACATTGCCTTTCCCTAGATGATAAAATATGGTGATGTCATAGTCCTTAAGTTGGTCAAGCCATCTACCCTCCCTCAAGTTCAGATCCCTCTAACTAAAAATGTACTTAAAACTCTGATGGTCCGTGAAGACCTCATAATGAACCCCGTACAGATAATATCACCATAGCTTAAGCACAAACACTATGGCTACCAACTCCAAATCATAGCTATGGTAATTCCTCGGATGGGTCTTCATTTTTCTAGAGGTGTGGGCAATCACCATGCCTTTCTACATAAAAACACCACCCAATCTGACTCTAGAAGCATTATAGTACACATTCAAGTCCACACCCTCCTTGGGTAAAGTCAAAGTAGGAGTCGACGTCAACAAGGCCTTGAGCTTTTGAAAGCTTTCCTCAAACTCATCAGACCAATAGAAACTCACACTCTTTTGATTCAATCTAGTAAAAGGAGATGCAATGGTAGAGAAGCTATGAAATAATCGTAGGTAATAGCCCACAAGTCCCACAAAACTTAGAATCTCGATAACCGTCATAGGTCTAGTCCAACCCCTCTCTACCTCAATCTTGGCTGGATCTACCTCAATACCCTCCTTGGAAACCACATGTCCAAAAATACCACAAAATCAATCCAAAACTCACTTTGAAAACTTGGCATTAAGCTTCTCTTCCCTCAATATCTTAAGTATAGTGCCCTAATATTCAACTGGTGATAATCGGGTCTCAAATCAAACTTAGAAAATAGAGATGCACCCCCAAAAGCTGATCAAAGAAATCATCAATACGAGGAAGAGGATATTTATTATTCATTGTCACTTTGTTGAATTGTTGATAATCAGTACACATCCTCATGGAACCATCCTTCATCCTCAAACACAACATAGGAGCACCCCATGGAGAAACACTAGGGCGAATAAACCCCTTACTCAACAAATTTGGCAACTAATCTTTCAATTTCTTACACTCGAATGGAGTCATACGATAAGGAGGAATAGATATGGGCTTGGTGCCTGATCCAAGTCAATAGCAAAGTCAATATCCATATCTAGAGAAACACCTGAAAGATTAGTTGGGAACACATCTACAAACTCTCAAACCACTGGCACAGAACCTATGGGAGGTAGGTCAACACTAGTATTTCGAATTTAATCCAAGTAGGACAAACACCCTTTATCAACAAAGCTCTAAGCTTTAATGAAGGAGATAACCTTGATAGGGTAAGAACCACTAGCACCTGTCCACTTGACTCTCGAGACAATCGGTATTGCTAAGGTCATAGTCTTAGCATAATAGTCAAGAATAGCATGATGCGGAGAAAGCCAATCCATACCCAAGATAATGTCGAAGTCTACCATCTCCAAAATGGTTAGGTCTACCCAAGTATCATACCCGGCCAAAGAAACAAAACAGGATCAATACACTCAATCCACCACTAAAGATTCACCCACTAGTGTACAAACATTAGACACAGACATGCAAGTAGACAACATGTCAAGCCTAGCAGCAAAAATAGTTTGACACATATGAGAAAGTAGAACCTAGATCAAATAATACGGACACATGTCGATGGAAAACTTGGATGGTACTTGTGATCACAACATCAGAAGTCTCACCCTCATGCCTCTCTGAAAAAGCATAACACTGGCCATCTCAGTCGACTACAGTCTAAGTACAACCTCTACCCCTACCTTGCAGAGTTGGAGTACCTCTACCAATAGTCTTTCTATCTCTACAAGACTAAACTAGAGCTCGACCCCTTGCCGGAGGCACTGAATTATAATGGTGAGGTCTTGATTGATTTTGTAGAGGACGTTGTCACATCATATGACATGGATTCACACAAGTAAAGTAAGATCACAGCATAGATAACTTTTGATGCGAACCAGACAAACTACCATGCCTACCTCTGTTAGAAACTATAACACTCCGGAAACTAGTAGGCTAAACTAGAGCTTAGCATGAGGTTTATAGTTGTAAACATACCTCCCTATACCTAAAAATATAGTGTTTTATGTTAGAATGTCAAGCTACGACCCCCAATGACAAACCATGGTTCCTTGAGGAGGACCCTTAGAAGCCACCTGGGCAGTGACCCATGGATGGGACCCACACCTCGTGGGTCAGGCCACGCCTCGTGGGTTAGTGGCGTAGGTCAAGCCTGCCAAATCAAGCCTCAGAACCTCAACCCGTAATTCACCAGTACGGGCCATGGGTCCACCCACTGTCCTTCAGTGATGGTCGTGGGTAAGGCCTAAAACTGCCTTTTGGCAGTTACACTTTGGGGCATTTTGGGGATTCTGAGTTTTTAATTAATATTAAGTGAGATCATTTTACACTAAATTAGACTAACTATATAAGGTTTTTAAGTCACCAAATTAAGTCATCCAAGCTATTATTCTAAAATCCCAAAAGAACTCATCCTCTCCGAAAATTCTCTCTCTAAAACTTCAAGGAAGAAGAAGAAGGAAGTTGGAGCTAGGGTTTGAAGGAGCAAGGTTTCTACTCAATTCATTGGAGATTCATAGTTAAGGTTTGGTAGGTCTTCATCCATGGATAGAATTCATCCATGGAGTCCATTCAAAACTCAATTTCAAAGATAGAAATTCCCCAAAAGCTAGGGTTTGACTCCAAGTCATGGATTCCGTTCAAAAACGATTCTAATGATTGAATTGCTTTATATTATGATTGAATTGATGATTTATTATGAATTTATGTTGAAATCCCCTAATAATCCATGAAATCCCCACATTCCCAATTTATGACCTTGTATTATGGGTGAATTAGTGAAAGAAGGATATTATGAGATTATGCTTGTAGTAATTGAGTTGTTTGAATCATGTTACTATCCATGTCTAATGTGTTAATTCTAGATGTGTTGATGGAATATGATTTATGGTCCTTGAAGGGCAAAGTATGAGAATTATGCATGATTATGAGATTTATGTAGATGCTTTAAGAACACTTTGAGAGTAATGTGAATATGATTATGATTTAGTTGTTGTGCTGTTGGAAGTTATCCTCATGTACACACTTATGTATGAATATGATATGATGTGAAAGGTTTTCTCACAATATAATGATTCTAAGGTTGAAAGGCAATTCTCACCTATTGAATCTATGAGCTATAGTATAAATTATGTTTGATTGACTGTCAAGACATTCTTCCATGAATATGAACTTAAGTCAAGACTTAATATGTAATCCAAGGAAATTAATGCTTAGGACCGAGTGCATATGAATATGAGATGGAAGCTTGTACGATAGTTGAGTCCGGCTTCCCAATGAAAGCTTTTACACTAGTTGAGTCTGGCTTTCCCAATAGGTTCCTTCTACCTTAGTTGAGTCCGGGTTCCCAAAGTATGTATCTCATGAGATGGAAACCTTCTACCTTAGTTGAGTCTGGGTTTCTATTAACAATTTCCTTATCCCATAAACTATGTGCCCACATAGGTATTTAGCTAGTGTATCCACCTAAGCTAAGAGTATGGTTCTACCTTAGGCAAGTAGGACAACCCCTTTTCGATGTGGAGTAGACACCAGGGTCCATGGTAAGCTCACATGGTCTATGTCAGTTAAGGCACATTCCCCATTATCATAGTATGAACAAGAGTATGAATTATGAACTATAGCTACTCAAGAAGCTTTACTTAGTATGGTTGAGATTATGGGATCTTACTCAAGCATTGCACAAGTACACTTTGAGGGTATTTATGATATGTTCCTCTTATGGTATGATGAATGAGTTGATTATTCTTATGACTTATGCTTTTCCATTATCTTCAGAATGATGCTTTAACTTATTAAATTGCATGCATTCAACTAAAATGTCCCTTTTAGCATGTTTTCATAATTTTTATGCATGGCTACCATACGTAGTGCATTTTTGTACTAACCCATATTTTCCTACAATTTCCCCAAGAAAAGGATCAGGTTCTCAATGTGGTCATCATTGTGGCTAGAGCTTGGGTTTGCTCATTCCTTCTTGCTTGTTGGTGAGTCCTCATGATTCAAGAACGGATGTTATCTTTGTAGTTTCTTTTCTTCTATTTCCTTTTTGGATTATGTTGTATGGGTTGTGACCCTATTTGATTCAAGTATTGTAATAGATGGCTAATTGAGACAAATCTAGACTTCTGCTTTCTTTTATGAAAATTTTGGACTTGAAATGTGATTTAATAACATTTCAAAGACACTTCTTCCAATTCTAAGTATCAACGATCGTAAATCAGTATAAAACTCAACTAAATGAGTTGGGGTGAATCCCACAGGGAACGGTACGTGTTTTAAATTCAATGAAGAAGTATGAATGTGGTCTAATCAGCCATAAGAATAAACATTATCCGAAAAAGACATATCAAATTAAAGGGGTGACACGAATGTCAAATGGGGGGATTTCGTTTGCAATTCTCAACTACACAGCAATCACACACAATTCTAAATAATAATAAGGAGATAGATTCTTGGGATATGATCGATTATAGGCAAATATAGACATATGGGTAATTGCAACTACTAGTAAATAGCTAAAATCAGTGAGTAGGCTAGACTATAAAGGAGATAAATTTCTCTCGAACAACTACCCCGAATCAAGTGATTTATTTCGAACATAAACAAGCATGACAAAGAAGAACATCCCACACCTTAATACATCTACTCTTTCGAGCTAGATTGGTGGGATTGGGTTTAGGATTAACTCTCTCGACCTAATCCTAGATCAACCCAATGCCCACAAATCATCAATCAATATTTTTGTCCTAAAACCTCTCTCTCGAGCAAGCCAAGAACACAAAGGTAGAGATGTATTTGCAACTACAACTCATAAATTAAACCACAATTAATGATTAAACTCACTTTTAAACAACATTTGAACTAGTAATTAGCAATACACACAAACTAATTCAGCCTATAATCACATGATCACACCCCAAGAATTGGAATTTTAGCCAAGCATCATAAAAAGGTAAAAACTATTACCAAATCGATTAGCCATCAACTGGATAAGAGAGATTTTGTCTTTACAATGCTCAATTTGAAGAGAATCTGAAACCCACTTCCAAAATCTCCAAATTGAATCTATAAGGTTCTTCAAAAACTAAGAAAAACTTAAGAGAAAACTTCTAAAAAGTGTTTCAATGAAAAATAGATGTCCAAAGATTCTAAACTAAATGTTCAATATCTAATTTATAGTGGCCAAAAATAGCTACAAATGGACATTTGGCGAAGTAAGTCGGGCTCGCCGAACCACTCAGCGAGCCGCCATTTGATCTCTTTCATCGCCTTTTCTCCTTGACATTCAGCATTCTCAAGGTCTGTAACTTTGGGCGATCTATCTTGGCTTCGCAGAACTACCCGACGATCCGCCGACTACTCTTTTTCATCGCTGACTTGGTTTTTTCCTTCTGGGCTTGGCACACTGAAACTTTAGGGGGTAAAATAGCCACTCAGTGATTCTCCAAATGCCCTTGGCGATCACCAGGATTTCCTTTCTTCAGTTTGTTTTATTCCTTTTTACATGTTAGTGTCCTTGCTTTGTTCCTCAATCCATGTACCTGAAAATCAAGGATTTATCATTAGTTTATGTCACAAATTAAGCATCTAAGGACACAAAATCTATCTAAAAATGGCAGGTCAGCTCAGACTAGCCTGCCAAATTTTACAGTGAATTTTAGTGGTTAGGGGCGCAGAAAGGGCAATAAAAGGAACCTTTCGGCGAGTCGCCGCATGAACTCGACGAGCTCAAGATTCCTGCCGAAAGTTACACAATCTAACTTAGACAAATTGAGAAATTAAAGGCGATCAAGGGGGAGATTGGCGAACCGTCGAACCTTTCGGCGAGCTCGACCCAGCGTACCAAATTTCAACCCGTATTCCCAAAAACAAGCCCGCAACCCCCGAAAACAAAATCACACACACATTATGCAGTTAGGACCAGACCCAATCGTCCATTTGACTACTTATGCCCTTAAGAATGACGTCAAACGCTCCATCATTGGGCAAAGTATATCATTTAGCACAATTGGGGGTTACTTAGACTTCACCCAACTAGACCCAACATAGAATAACCGCAACCTAACAGTTTATGATCAATTTTAACACACAAAACTTAGGAAATCATCATTTTAAGAAAATAGGCAGAATTTCGAAACACAGAATAGGCAAAACAGTGCATCAAACAATATTTCAACATAGGCACAACACACATCATTATGAAATTATCAAAGGCATTCGAGTTCAACTACTAATCTTGAGTTCGGGGTTCGAAAAACCAACCTTAATACCCAATGAAGAATTTGATATGCTAGGCGGCAATATTATCCAAATCTGAACACGAGATCAAGAATAAAAAAAGCAATAAAAATAGGAAAATATGGAAATCTAGAGTGTGGGTGAGAGTGTACGAGGCTAGAAATAAGAGAATGTGAAAGATTTTGAAAATTTAAACTGTTTGGCCTTTAAAAACCATTCAGTTTGCGGCCCTTTCGACGATATTAGTCGACCACGCCGAACCACTCAGCGATGCACCGAGTGGTGACTTACCTCACTGAGTTTTACAGGACCTCGAGTTAATTTAAGGGACCAAACAACGAACAAAATTTGGGCTCGCCGACCTGTTCAGTGAGTCACTAATTCAGCCATTGGCCCACCGAGTTTTATAGACTCCCACTTTAGATTTTTGTGGGTCCAACGACGGTCCAAGTCGGGCTCGCCGACCTCTTCCGCTAGTCACTGACTGGACTCTTGGCTCGCCAACCTGCTCTTGTCAAACACATCCACTTTTCAACCTGCACAATCAACACCCGTTATTCAAAATTAAACACAAAGCATTAAAAACTTGGGTTTCCTCCCAAGAAGCGCCTTAGTTAACGTCATGGCACGGCGCAAATACCCATTCAAGCTTTATTTTTTAGGGTTTGCCATAGTATCACTAGACAACCCCCCATGTTGTCTTGGGTTTAAATGCGATGAAATCTAACCCACTTGGGTCTCTTTTTGCTTTATAGCAATGGAAAGAGAGGTCACCATCTGATGGAGAGTCCATACATCCTTGTTTATTTCTTTCCACACTTTGTTTGACTTTTTGACTTTGTTGAGAATGCGTGAGAGCATATTATCTATCCAGCTGCCCTTAGAGCCCTTAGGTTTTTTACGCTCATGGGGAGGAACATACCTATCATTCTCCCCCTCTCTATTCCATCCTTTGTTGCTTCCTGGCCTTGAGGATTTTGCATGATAATTTCCTCCTTGATTGGCAAGGAAGCTTACTTCCTTATTGTACAGCGCTTCAAATTCCATGACATTTTTGGCCAAGGTATCTAGCTGGGTTATCATTTTGGCAGAGTTCTGGTCTCACTCTTTATCATTTATGATCAGTTCTTTTGTCATTTTACAAGAGAGAGGAGAGACTTGGTCTTCTCAAGTATGTCATACCCTATTTCTCTTGGTCATGCAATCAAGGAGTTGGACGTTATTGTGTGGGGCTGTCACATTATTCCACCCGGAGAAAGTTGGTCAACCACTCCTCCGTTTACCAAATCAAGACCTCTATAGAAAAATTCCACCAGCACCTTATCTGGAAGTCCATGAGTAGGGCACTGAAGCACTAGCTCCTTCAACCTTAGCCACGTCTCATGGATTGGCTCACTCTCCAAGCGCTTGAGACTTTGGATATCATCCCTAGTATCATCATCTTTGATGGAGGAGAGAATCTCACTTGGAACATTGTGATCAGCTCCATCCAAGAAGTGATAGAATCCCTTGGCAACTCAGCAAACCACTTGCTTTCCTCTCCCATTAGAGAAAATGGGAACAACCTCAGCCGGACCGATTCTTGAGATATGTTCTTAAAGGAGAACGGTCCACAAACATCAACAAAATTCCTAATGTGCTCATGGGGATCCTCATGTGCTAGCCCTCCAAACAAACCCTTTAGTTGTAGGAGCTAAAGCATAGTGCTAGTGATGTGAAACACAGTGTTTCCTTTGGCTGGAGGCAAACGAATGGCCCCAACACCACCCATTTGGGATGGGTCATTGATGTTTGGGTCATTGACATCGTTGAGGTTTCCGACATCATCTTGGTGGCCCACTTGGCTACCATTACTTCCGTTAACGCTCATTTCCTCCTCTATTTTAACACAAGCAACACAAAACCAAAAGTAAAGTAAGTAGATTCAACTATAACTAACATGGACACAATTCAACTTCACCAAAAGAATTTCAAACAACACCACTCCCCGACAGCGGCACCACTTTGATTTAATAACATTTCAAAGACACTTCTTCCAATTTTAAGTGTCAACGATCGTAAATTAGTATATAACCGAACTAAATAAGTTGGATTCGAATCCAACAGGGAGTAGTACGTGTTTTAAATTCAATTAAGAAGTATGAATGCAGTCTAATCAGCCATAGGGATAAACATTATCGAAAAAAGACATATCAAATGGGGGGATTTGGTTTGCAGTTATCAACTACACATCAGTAATACTTAATAACAATAAGGAGATAGATTCTTGGGATGTGATCGATTATAGGCAAATATACGCATATTGGTAATTGCAACTACTAGTAAATAGCTAAATATCAGTGAGTAGGCTAGACTATAAGGGAGATAGCTTTCTCTCGAACAACTACCCCGAATCAGGTGATTTCTTTCTAACATCAACAAGCATGACAATGAAGAACAACCCACACCTTAATACATCGATTATTTCGAGCTAGATGGGTGGGATTGGGTTTAGGATTTACTCTCTCGAGCTAAACCCAGATCAACCCACTGCCCACAAATCATCAATCAATAATTTTAGTCCTAAAACCTCGCTCTCGAGCAAGCCAAGAACACAAAGGTAGAGTTGCATTTGCAACTACACCTCATAAATTAAATCACAATTAATGATTAAACTCACTTTTAAATAGCATTTAAACTAGTAATTAGGAATACCCACAAATTAATTCAGCCTATAATAACATGATCACACCCAAAGAATTGGGGTTTTAGCCAAGCATCATAAACAGGTAAAAACTATTACCAAATCAATTAGCCATCAACTGGGTAAGAGAGATTTTGTCTTTACAATGCTCAATTTGAAGAAAATCTAAAACCCACTTCCAAAATCTCCAAATTGAACTCCAAGGCTCTTCAAAAACTAAGAAAAACTTAAGAGAAAACTTCTAAAAAGTGTTTCAATGAAAAATAGATGTCCAAAGATTCTAAACTAAATGTTCAAAATCTAATTTATAGTAGCCAAAAATAAGCTACCAATGGACATTTAGCGAAGTAAGTCGGGCTCGCCGAACCATTCGGCGAGCCGCCCTTTGATCTCTTCCATCGCCTTTTCGCCTTGACATTCAGCATCCTCAAGGTCTGTAACTTTGGGCGATTCATCTTGGCTTCGTGAAAGGACTCGGCGATCCACCGACTACTCCTTTTCATTGCCGACTTGGTTCTTTCCTTAAGGGCTTGGCACACTGGAACTTTAGGCGGTCAGATAGCCACTCGGCGATTTGCCAAATGCCCTTGGTGATCACCAGGCTTGTCTTTCTTAATTTCTTCAGTTTGTTTTGTTCCTTTTTGCATGTTAGTGTCCTTGCTTTGTTTCTTAATCCATGTACCTGAATATCAATGATTTATCATCAGTTTATGGCACAAATTAAGCATTTGAGGACACTAAATCTATCTAAAAAAGCCCTAAATGAGTCCAAATCCAGGACTCATAAAAATGCATTTTTACTCTTTATTGTTTTATGCTTATGTTATGATATTCTAAGTTTCTTACATGGTGCCCTTCGGGGTAGCCTTGTTACATCTAGGGGGTACCCCTGGGTCGTGACAGAAACATAGGATCTTTAGGCTGATGCCTATTCTCAACTACTGACATTGAAGAATGAACCTGCCCACGGCTCTGGAAAGAACTTCTACTTCTATGTGAACCTATACCTCTAAATGAGGTACCAGAAAAGCACTAGAAAACACATCCCACTCTTCCGGAGGAGATCTAATTGGTCTAGACCACACAAAAGTCCACCACCACTCTCTGGCATGACCATAAAGCTAAAGGGAAATAAATTGAACACCACGAGCATCCCCTATACCTACAGCCTCAAGCATCTCATGGCATAAGGTCAAGAAGTCATGAGCATTCTCGCTCTAACAACCCTGAAATTGGGGTGGTTTCATCTTCTGAAACCTCTCATAACATTTTTGATCAACGCTGTCAAGATAACCTCAAGAGCAATCTTTGCACCAACACTTGATGTAGGAACCATGGGTGGCTTGCCCACCAAAACATGAACACCAGAAGTGTGCTGCTAACATGGGGCTTGTGCCCCTGGAGAAAGATCCTATAATACACCAAGCATCCTCAAAAAAGGTCTGCTAAAATATGAAGCTCCGAACTTGGGAGGAAACCGGTTCTCCGCAACCTCAAATTGTAGCTTAGGAGAACCCTGTCTAGCTCTACCTTTTGTTGGTGCTACTACAAGGGCATGATCTTTAGCCAGTTCTACTCCACAGTTATACATACCTCTACACATAGTTGGGGCCTCAACAATAGACTAGAGGACTACCTCGCCTCTACCACGGGAAACAAAAGCTTTGGACCTCGGCATCTACCAAAAGAACACACAACAACTCAGTACTAGCGAAGATAACCACGCATGATAAGAAAGGATTAATAAAAGAAAGTTTCTGAGCAATCTTTGTAGCCCCTTGAAGATAAGTACAGATGTATCTGCATCGATACTCAAGACTATACTTAGACTTGGATTGTATAGACGTGAGTTTATGAACCTAGGGCTCTAATACCATTTTTTTCACGACCCAAAATTGGACATAATGGAACCTTTATTTTCCCACCAACGCAAGTCAGATTCAACCCTACGGAAATAAAATGAAAAGTGGAAAATAGTAAAAACAAGAACAAGATAAATCGAAAAACTTATTCTTCTATTAAACCACCCAAAATTTGGTTTTCACGTGTACTTGACACTGTATACATAAGTGCGGAGTTAAGAATTAAAATACAAGTCTCAGTGTTTGTTTCTCCAAAAGAAAAAAATGTAAGAAAAGGAATAACAGAGTCAGACGAATGACAAGAAGCTACCACTTCAAGTCCTTGACAAGGTGTTGAGATCAAGAGAAGGAGAAAGAGATTGCATGGGTCCGGGCTCGAACTACACAAGTGTAGAAGCAAGGGGTGAGTACCAACAACACGTAACCTAGCAAGCAACCTACTAAACAAAGCAACTATCTAGAAATCGAATACCCCTTAGTCTCTAACCGAACCTCCTCAAACTATAACATGCATAGAAATCAGTCCAACCTAACAATTCTTCAATACACAACTCACAGGCCCAATATTCACAGATCATTCTTCACAATTCAAAATCAAACAAATCAAATATGTCAATCTCAATGACAAGTAGTTTAGTCATACATAAAAAGTACATCAATCACAGTCCATGAGTAATTCATGCATAAGCAACAAGTCGCAATGATCATCTCTAGACGGAACCATTTCCCAACTGCTTCATAACACTCACCGGCGAAGACCTCGGCATAATAACAATCATCGACAAAGACCTTTATATAATAACACTCGCTGGCAAAGGGCTCAATATAATAATACTTGACAGCAAAGACCTCGGCATAATAACACTCGCCAGAAAAGTGTCACGACCCAAGGTATCCCCTAGGCGTAATATGGTGTATAGGAACCCGAGAGACCGCATACAAGACACTTAGCATACATAGACAAGATAACAGAAATCAAGAGATTAAAAGATAGTTTCGACATATAAGAGTTTTATAGAGAAAAGTGGAAATCTAAACATCATCTCAAAGCCATCTAATACATAAGAGTTTATCAGGACGTAACCCATACATCAGGTTCCAAAACTGGAAGTAAAGACAAAAAGGGAATCAAGCTCGGACCTTAGAAAATTAGGGCTCACCACAATTCGAAATCTCTCCAACAACCTCTAGCCACGAAACTGAGAACCCTAAATGCCATACCCTACATTAGGGAAATGTAGGAAAGAGTATGTGTTAGTACAAAATATGTACCAAGTATGATAGCCATGCATAAAACATTTGAAATCATTCTTAAAAGAGATATGTTCATCTGATGTAATGAACAAGATAAAACCTGAGATAAAGAGTTAGAAAACATGAGTCATAAAACATGGTCAATGCACATAGTCATCATCTTAAACATATGCTAGATACTTTCTTGAAGTAACCTTATTTCATCATAGCTTACTTGTGAGAAGTAGCCTTAACGGACATATAAGACCATGTGATCTATTAACATGCAATGTGGTGTCTCCCACACCAAAAAAAGGGTTGTCCCACTTGCCAAGTAAAGGACCATGAACTTATAGCTTATGTGGATCCACTAGATAATGCATATCTAGACAATCTTATGTTGGCACATAGTTTATGGGACACGGGTAATCACCACTTGTCCACTCGGTTCTAAGCTTAACTTCCACGAAATAGTTCTTAATCATATTCATCTTATATTTTAAAAGAACATGGGTAATTGCCTCTTGTCTTTACATCATGTGACATGGGTAATCGCCTCTTGTCTTTCAATAGAGAAAATGGGTAATCGCCTCTTGCCTCAACATTAGAATAGCTCCTTATGGTTCATTTTAGCTGAGAAAGCCTTTCAACCTTAAGAACCCTTCGTATCTAAGATTATCCTTTCATAGTCATGCTTCCATGTGTATGTGAGAAATCCTTTCAACAACACAACAACAACAACATCATTGATAGTTCACTCTCAAAGCATCCTTAAAATATTTACAACAACTTCATAAGAACAACATAATTCTATAATTAAACTTTCATATTTCAAAACCCATTTTCAATTATCAATATCTAGAAAACATGGGTCGGACATGGGTTCATGGGAATTCATCATAAAATCATGTATTTATATCAATTCATGCTTGATAGATCATAAAATAATCAAATAAATAAATATTTAAAGGAACCCATAACATGGAGGAAAACCCTAACTCAATTGGGGAATTCTAACTTTGTAAATTGAAGAATTTTAGGAACTCCATGAAGGAAAGGTCTCCATGGATGAAAACTATCATACCTCAATGCCAAAACCTTGCCTTCAATGGAGGAATTGGAGACTTGACTTGAAACCCTTGGTTGATCCCTTCTTCTTCAAGCTTTCTAGAGAGAGAAATATTTTGAGAGGAAGACTTGTTCTTCTTTTAGGAATTAGAGAGAATGATTGCAATTGAGGAAATTTGGGGTTAAAAAATCTTATATAGGACTTCTACGTAAGGGAAAAATGACATAATATTAGGATAGAATAATTAGGAAAAGACTAAAAAATCCCCTTACTTATAGCAGACGCAACCCCAAATGGTGGACCTCACGAGCTGTTTTGGCTATTGTGGTCCTTGGACAAGTGGCTTGGGAAGAGACCCTACTAGTGGGGCACTTTGACAGTGACCACCACGGTCCGTCATCATCACCATGGGCCTTCAAGGCCTCCAAGGAAGGGATGATGGCCATGGAAACCACTGCAAAGCTCCCACGAATATGAGGGGAATTTAATAAAACATGAGACATGATTATAAAGGGGACATTATCAAGACATCGATCTAGCTTGGATTAGCATGTCTCATGCTAATCCCCTTTATAATCATGTCTCATGTTTTATTGAATTCCCCTCATACTTGTGCCTACAATGTTTATTGAATTCCCCACAATTTATCAACTCAAAATCTTGATTTAAACTCAAAAATTCAATAATAATGATGGGTTATCGAAGACTTAGAGTTAAGAAATGTTACCCAATAATTTTATCTTGAAAAAGCCCACGTAAAATTGCCTCTACCGAGTTCTCCAAGGTTCAAAAATTAAAATGGGGAAGAAACCCTAAAATTTTGGTTTGAACAATGTCAGGGGTCCTCCGAGAACGGACCCTACCCACAAACATGGGTTTTGATGAGTTGAACCTCTATGAACGCGACATGTCTCCTACAAATGTGGAGGTCAATGCATTAATACATGTATATAACACACTAAAAATACATGTATAAATATTTGTAAAATAAGAATTAATGATAACCATTGTAATTAGAATAAATAACAATAACAATACTAAATATACTAAAATGATAATGAAATGGTGTAATAGTGGTAATTAACACAACTATAATAACGATATCAATAATAAGAGTAAAAACTGAAAAATAGCACTACAACACAGTAAACAATTTAACAATAATTTAAAATAGATTACTGATAACTAAAAAGCGCAAAGAAATAAATTAGAGAAGAGGTGGGACAAAATTGGGAGTCAACAAAGAAATCCCCTTATAGTAAACAAAGCATAGTATGTACTGTGTCTTTCCATTAAAGTCACAACAATTTAAAAAAAGTTACAACCCTTCAGAATATTCACAACTATTTGGATAAGACTATCCCTTCGGAAAATTCACAATCCTTCAATGTGAAAAAGTGTCTGCTTTTTATATAATATAATATAAATATAAACAAATATAGTTGCAACACCCCGGATTCGAGTTAGAGAAAAGTTGTCATTTTGTAGAACTGCAGGGAGGCATCCACGAAGGTCAACCACGGCCCGTGGGTTGAACCATGGAGAGTAGGAGGGTCTATGGATTGGCCTCCCAAAACAATGTTGGGGTCCAGGACCACGGCCCGACCAACGGACCGTCGGTAAGACCACGGTCTGTGGTCCAAGGTCCGTAGGTCGAGCCCCTAGAAAACTAGTCTCTGACCACCAATGACGGCTGTGCAGGACGGTCCGTCGGTGGTGGTCTCGTGGGTCGGGACTGGCGGTTAATTTTAGGGGCGCATAGGTCTTTTCCGGTTTTAATTAAATCAAAGTGGTATCATTTTGCCTAAGTCTAGAACAACTATATAAGTATTTTCAACCCCGAAATTCACTCATTCAAGTCATTTTCTCAATATCCCAAAACTCTTCTCTCAAATATTCTCTTTCTAGAAGGTTGAAGAAGAAGGAAGAATTGAAGCTAGAGTCAAGTTAAGTATCAAATATTCAAGCTTTTGTGGTCTTTGTGACTAAGGTATGATGGCTTTTCATCCATGGAGCCCCTATGATTTCCCCAATTTAGAAGAAGAATTCCCAAATTCTAGTTAGGGTTTCTTCTAATGGTATAGGTTTTGATCCAATTGAGTGGATTATGATTGTTTATGATTAAATCGATAGAATTACATGTTTTTAGGATTAATTTACCTGTACCCATGCCTAACCCATGATTCTAAGATGAAATTGATATATATGGGTTTTATGCCATGAAAGGGAAAATTGAGGATTTAGATGTAATCTTCTAGGATTGATGAGATACATTGTAGAATGCTTAAGATGTAAGTGCATAGACATGAATTGATTGAGATCAAAGTATATATGATGAATTATTATTTGTAGACTTTGAGATTAGAATTGTCTTGAGACTAAGGCATGTATGATGAATTCTGACGACTAGAGTTTTGAGAGTAAAGCTTAAGCATGAATGGTTGATGATTAGATAGGATTGTTGTGGAAGGTATTTACCCACATGATTCCTTTGGCATGTATGAATGTGAAAGGTTTTCTCACGTTGAATAATTCTAGATTGAAAGTATTGCTCACCTAAAATGAATCTAAGTTAAAAGACTGTGAAATTGATGAGGCTTGAGGTGATTACCCTTGACCTCTACATGAGAAGGATATGAGGTGATCTCCCATATTCCTAAGTTAGAAAACATGAGTTAATTACCCATGTAATATGATAATGAATGTGAGGCGACTACCCTTATTCCATGATTTTAAAGTAGCAAGGCAAGAGGCCACTACCCATTAGCCTTTATAGCAAGGACATGGAGGCGAATACCTATGATCCTTAATGAAAGATGTGAGGCGAATACCCGTATCTTATATATGTAAAAATGATGTGGAGGCGAATACGTATGTCATATGATGTTGGGCATGGAAGTAAATACCTATGATCCCATAAGATGGACATGGAGGTGAGTACCCATGACCATATATGTAAGGCAAGAGGTGACTACCCATTATCCTTTATAGGAAGGCAAGGAGGTGATTCCCCATGTCTATAAAAGATAATCTAAAGATGAGCATGATGAGTGATGAGCTTTATGATGGCCTAAGGTTGCCTACTATGTGAGTAAGACTAGTAGAGGATAATCCATTTCTTGGCTAAGTATGCTTGAGGTTACTTCAAGGAAGTTTCGTAAGTATGTTTTAAGTTGAGGATTTTATGTTATGTGGCTTGATTAGCTTGGATTGTTGCTTAAGTTGCCTTCCATGATAAGAATGACTAGAGGCAAAGGACCTAAGTATTGACTTATGATAGATTGAGGTTACTTTGAAAAGTGTTCCTCCTATGTTATGATAATTTATATGTGCATTGATTATGCTTATGACTTATAATATCTAAGTTATGCTTATGGTTTATGTCTTATGATGACTAACGTTTATGCTATGCCTGTGTTGATGTTTATTCTATTTATCATATTTAGTACATGTTTGTACTAACACATACTATTGCATACATTTCTTATCCAAATATAGGGTCCGGCGACATCGACACTCATCCCTGTGGCTAGGATCATAGTAGATCAAGGTCCTCATAGCATTCGAGGATGTGATCATTGTTTCCCTATGTTCTCTCATTTTATGTTTTGAACTATGGTATGGGGTGTGTCCCAAAGATATTCATGTTTAGATGGTTTGAGACAAAGTGTAATAGACTTCTACTTCGTTTTATAAAGACTTTGATGTTGCTGAATTTTTTTTAAATTCCTATTCATTTCTAAAACTGTATGTTCTAATCTGCTAAGTGGCTTGTATGAGGCCTCTCGGGATCTTGTACGCCATGTTACATCCAGGGTGTACCCCTGGGCTGTGACAATAATAAAATACAAAATATATACTAAACAAAGAAGAAGAAGGAGAAGGAGAAGGAGAAGGAGAAGGAGAAGGAGAAGGAAAAGGAGAAACAGGAGAAACAAGTAGAATTAAATATCTATTTTTAATATACGAGTCAAGTAAAAAAATATTATGTCTTTTAAACTCTATAACCCTCCCTCTTTGATTTCCTTCTTCTCTCTTCTCGCTTACAAATTTCATAATAAAAAGAAACATTTGTGTTGAGATATATTTTGCTTTCACAAATCATAATGGTGAGTAAAATATCAAATGTTGACTGGAATATAATTACAAGAATATAACATGAAGTGTAAAAGGTTTTCTTTGCGGTGTAATTTCATAGATGCAATGTGGGAGGGTAGAGTATACATTTATCTTATTTATTCATATTTTAATAAAGTAGAGAAATTATTTTTAATAAATTCTTGACTGAACCGAACAATGAAAAAGAGGAACAAAATAACAAGCAGAAATTCCTTAGGCATATCTTTATGTCTAATTTAAACAAACAATAATTGAAGTATACTAAAAACACAAAGATCAAAATATTCAGTTTGAGGGTTAATTTTATAGATGATCACAAAAAAATTATTTTATTGTATCAAAATTATTAAATTACTTTAATATAAATATTATAGAAAGTCGTTAAATAATTATTGTAGTTCTTTTAATTGCAAAAAGAAAGAAGAAAAACATTGTGATTATTTCTGCAACAAAGCAAAGATGTTACTAGAAACATATTTATTTAATTTCGTTATATGAAAATTTTACGTTCAATTATTTTTTGTTTCCATAATCGTAACTGATAATCAAACGGCCTTTTCGTGGAGGAGGTAGTTGTATTTCAGCGAAATGATAAAGAACATTTTTCATTAAAAAAAATTGTGGTTGCTCTCATTCTCCGTTTAATAGATAGTTAAAGTAATCAAATAAAATATATATTATTTTCTTTGATTATACGCATATACCTCAATATGTAATAATACTACACATATTTTCTTCTTGAGGTGAATGCATATAACTAAAGGAAATGACATTTATGTGGTTAACTTAATTATCGATGAACAAAATTAGGTGGCGACTCTAAAACAATTTTTAAAATCAGAGTGACAACCATATTATGTTGTGAACTATTTCGGCTAGTTCGAAATACAGTGCGACACCTCCTATCATGGAATCTTCACAACTCATCACTTTTTAGTCTACCCATAATGGAAAACTCTTCATTAATAACTTACTAGGTGCATGACTATAGTAACATAGCTTGTCAAAACATCATCTCCCTTTCTTAGATTACTAAACCTCTTCATACTTTCCTCTAACTCTAGGCACTTTCACTTCTATTGCTCATGATCTCGTAACTCATACTACCTTTCCAGGTGAAAATACTACCCGAGCTCTAAACATACTTCCTCATAAGGATCTCATATGAAACAAGGCTTAGGGAAGAGAGTACATCTCGCCTTTAGCTTGAACGCACGATTGATATGAATAATAGTGCATTCTCTCGGAACTCAACACTTAAACTCAGTCTCGGGCTTCTCTCAAGCCCCTCTGCAGTCTCATGACTTCCTCAAGATTTTGTTAAGAATAACTCGTCCATAAGAATCTTGGGCTTTACTTTTCAACCACCTTTAGTATGAGGGTAGTCGAATGGATATGAGAACACACGAGTTACAATAAATTCCTTATGACACAGTTCTACTGCATGATTTAGAGTATGAAAGAAGGAAAACTTTTCTTAAATATATGTAGTCCCTCGTTTATAATAGTGGGGCCCTCACAACCATAAACAAGACCCTACTGACACGGCTTCATAGACACCCTAGGACACTTGAACTCTGTGCTCTAATACCAAGTTTGTCACGACCTGAGTCTACACCCTAGACGTGGCCAGCACTCGAGAACCATTGTTGGTCCCCAAGCAAACCCTCATCCTGGCAGACTACAAGCAGAAAAATAACTCAAGCGTACAAAGCTTAAACTGAATAAAATTCATTAAACTCAAATACAAAGCTTTAACTCAAACAATTAACTCTTATTATGATAGAATATTCAACTAGCCCGAAATAGGCAACTCAAGTCTTTAAAACATTTAACAAAATAAATAAAACAGACTTTTCAAACTCTACTATCTATCTATGAAGCCTCTAAATGACAAAGATGGAAGTCGGGACAAGACCCACGACATCCTGACAAAACTGAAAAGTAAATGGAATCCTCCTAAAACAAGGAGGCTAACCATAGCTAATTCGAACTGCAAGTGGTATCAACGAAGCTCTTGTTGATGACCCTAACTATTTGTATCCACATCATAAAATGATGCAGGCCAAATGACATCAGTACATTGAATGTACGAGCATGCAAGGGGAAATCTAAAGCATAGCATAAGCTTGAACTGAAATCGAAGGGAACATACTTACTTTATCTCGAACTCACTCAACTATAGGAATACTCAAGGATACTCAAAGATACTCAAACTTACTCAACTCAGAAGTACTCAAGGATAAGATACTCAACTCAATAATAAGGTACTCAGCTCAATGAAATAGGGATCAACTCAACAACAAGATACTCAACTCAGTTAAACATAGTTCAACTCAAGATACTCAACTTAAGATAATCGACTCAAGATACTCAACTCAAGATAAAACAACAATAAAAGATGCAAGATATGGAAAGCTTTGTGTCTCGCCAAGTTAAACTCGGTGATTCGCAGGATTCCATTTCTTGTTCTTTTCAGCCCTATTTGCTCTGTTTTGTGCCTAAGTGTCCATGCTTCCTCTAAAACTTCAAATACCTGAAACTTCAGCATTTTAATCAAGTGTTGAGATAAAAGAAGCATTCAAGGACACTATTTCCATTAAAATAAAGCCCTAAATGAGTCCAATATGTGGACTCATTAACACCCCCAACTTAAACTTTTGCTTGTCCTCGAGCAAACTCAAGTTCAGTCGTTCAAAAAGGATGCCTCAAATAGTGCTACACTAGACTAAAACATGAATGCATACAACAAGACTCAATTTACTCATGCAAGGATCAGTTGTGTACTCAAAGATTCAAATTATGACACACCATTACCAAAGATTCTCATGCTCGCAATACTTGCTACTTGTGCAAGTTTAAGCTCAACAAAAATATCTAAATGCCCTCACACAAAGAATGATTCCATATTCACACACATATATAAGTCAATTTTAAGATCAGGAATCAGATACAACGCTCACACTCAAAAAGAGGAACACAATGCATGTTTTCACCCATAGGTTTGCCCTTATTTTCCAATTGACTTTCGATTCGGCTTACTCAAGATCAAAAAGGTCTTTCTAAGGCATGTAATGGGGTTGAGTGCAAAGGTCTCATTTAGGCTTAGTGACTTTTTCCTTGTGAGATGTAGTATTCTCAAGATACTCCCTTCCTCTCCTTTATCAATTCTTTTTCTAGTGCTTCTAATAAGTCACCTCTTTACTCTTTTGTTCACCTTCCATGAATTGCATTGGAACCCAAATTTCTTCTGTACTTTATTCCACAAATTTCATTTTTTTGAAGGGTTCCATTTGTTCTGTAACACTATGGGTTAAGGAATACTTCTTATAGCACTTCTTGACTTCTCCTTTCCCTTTTCAGCACACCCCCAACTTAGGATTTTTGTCCTAAGTTGGCTATTCACTAAACCACAATTCAAGAGGATTATAGGTAGTGGATCAAGTAAGGTCTAGGGTTTATCAAGGTTCTTCCAAAGAAAGGTAAGGCTCAAAGGGTATTCAAGAGAGTTTCACACGCTCACAGGTAGGTCAAAAAAAGGAGGTATACGTCAAATTGACTCACACTCTTTAAAATTGCCTAAGATCATCTCAAGAGTACACCTTTCTAAATCAATCAGACTAACGGGGTAAATTCTAGGTTCATTCATGCATGGTTCAAAGTAAGCTAATCACACAAGGCATCAATACTTTAGTCAAACAAGACTAGACAGGTTCGCTTAGTGTGCAACAGTCCTCACAAGAAAATCAATTCGATAAATGGCTAGTCACAACGAGATGCAAAGAGTGCACATATTGTCTATGTAACTTCATATGGCCTCGTCGTAGTCGTGCATTCATGTTTGTTCAATTGGGAGCACTATTTAAGTCATCGGTATTGATCGAAACCGAGACTCAAATTTTTTTGCAAAAGAACATCCACTTTCAACACAAGAGGTGGCGAATATTTTTTGTAAGGATCAAATTTATTTTCAGTTAAAACAACAGGAGCCATGAGCTCAAACATCCACAGGAAAGCAGTATTTAAAACACAAATTAAAGCAAACAACCCAAATATATACAAAACAAAACATGAATGTCAACACAAAAGGCGTGGGCCTCACCCCACCACAAATAAAGAGCGTTTGTCCTCAAATGCAAGTAATAAATATCCAAAAGTAGATGCTAGTAATTAAGAGAGAAGGGTAGAGAAAGGTCTTGTCTACGCCGTTTCTCTATCTACTGGGGCATCAGTGCCCAGTGCATCTTCCTGAAGTAAAATAATGGTCTTTGGAGCCTTGTTATTTTGGTCTCCATTGTTTGCTTTTGCCTTAGCCTCTGCAGCAAGATTTGCTACAATCATCTGATCTATTTCCTGAGCTGCTCTGAAGGCATGTATTGCATTAACTAAACTTCGATCACATGGGCGCACATTAAGGTCAAAAGGAATTCGTCTCTTTTCCCTAGCCTCCTTGGTGTACTTCCTTTGTCTGGCTAGCTCTTCTTGTTTTTCATCTTTTCTAAATTCTCGTGCTCTTATGTGCCTTGGTGGATCATCTGTCCCTGCGATTTTTGGTCTAGCCATTTCTACAAAAACTTCAAGGATAAGTTAAATATAGATTCACATAGGAGCAAAAATGGTGTTTCTAGGTGTGGAATTTCTCAGCTAAGCTGCCAGGCTAATTATTGAAATTGATTTACAAATGATACAAGGGCACAAGCAAAAGGTGAACAAATGCTCTCTTGGCGCATCGCCGAGTGTATTGTATGAACTAAACTGACCGTCGAGAGCCACAGGCCAATCAGTACATAAAACGCGCAGTTAAGAGCGAAATGGAGCTGGTAGGCAAACCGCTGAGTAGTTCGGCGGAATTTGTTCACCTCGCCTATTAGCTTAACGTGTCCATTATCAACCCAGCATTTTGAATCTCACCTAGCAACCCCAGATAATATAGCTTACGCGCACATGACTCAATTTCAACGTAAACACACAGAAACTACTATTCCCACCACGTAACAATTCAACTCTAAGCATAGCTAAGTGGGAACTCCTCGAATAATGCATTAGGTGCCACATTATAATCGAAAATATATGTAATTCTAGTAACTCAAAGACTCAGCAGAGGTTTAACACTTTTATCATTATGCAAATTAGTACAATTATAATATTTTTAAACGCGAGGTTCAGACTACCAACCTTAGATGTTGAATAGATGCTAACGAAGTGACAGGCAGCAATGCAATCCAAATCCGCGCACAAATCAATGAACCACAATATTCCAAAAGTGCAAGAAATATAAAACCATGGTGCAGGTGTGAGTTTGGTAGGATGAAGAAATGAGAGAAAGTGAGTGAAATAGGACTTTTAAACCTGTGGCCTGCAAAAACCATCCAGTTCCCGCCCGTTCAGCTATGTGAGTCAAGTTCGCCTATTCATTCGGCGACACACCGAATGTCTAATTTCCTCGCCGAAGTTAGCAGAACCTTTAGTTTATGTAGGGATCCCAACGGCGGTCTCTGTCGAGATCGCCAACATGGTTGGCGATGTGCCAGTAATTTTTCTAGACCGCTGAGCTTTACAGGAGTCCATCTGAGGATGCCTTCGATCAGACCATAGAAGAAATTTGGTTCGCCGAACTTGTTGGCGACCCACCATCTGAACTTGTTGCTCGCTTTCATACATTTTTTCAAGCACTACCCTAGCTTCAACCTGTACAAATAGAACACTGTTATTTTATCAAGAAAATTAAAAAGCAAGTAATTGGTTTTGGGTTGCCTCCCAAACAGCGCCTTAGTTAACGTTGTGGCATGACGTAAATCAGCAACTATTCTTCATATTTGGAGTTGCCCATGTTGTCATTAGGCGAGTCTTCGGCGAATGGTGGGTAATGGCCTGATATCAAATGGTCGATTTGAGCATCCTGCAGCTGGATGGTCATGGAGTGATAGGCTGATGCTTCATTTAGCATTGCGATATTTTCCTTTATCTCATTCAACATCTCCTCATGTGCCTCCATTTTCTTTTGAATGAGTGAAGGATCTCCATCTCCTTGCTTCTTCCCATGACTACACTCACGGAGGGAGAGGTGCTTTTCTTTACCCATGGTTTGTACTTCCAATTCTGTGACTCAGTTGGATAGATCATCCAACTAGGTAATAATGCCTCCCGCTCCTGCTTCTTTTTGGCTTTTTTGCTGGTTGCTACCATGCCATCAAGAAGTTTTTCGATGACTTCATAAGGCTGGTATAGCATGCTTCCCTCGCAAATTTGATCAGCTATGCTTTTATTCTCGGGTCCAAGACCCCAATAGAAGCACTCCAGTAGTGCCTTATCTGTCATCCCATAAGATGGGCATGGTTGCAGCACTGCTTGAAACTTCAGCCACATGTCCTGAATTGTTTCATCCCCTACCTGTTTAAATGTTAAGAGATTGTCCCTGAGGTTCAATAGTTTCAGCAGGGGATGATTCGTGTGGTATCCATAATGATCATCCATCGTTTGTTCCCTGCTGTGATGTTCAAACAAGCAAAGCAAAACTACAACTAAGATTAGTAAAGATAAAACTAAGGAAAACAGAAATTCTTACCAATTATCCTTGGGATTACATACAATCAAAAACTCAAAGAAAAATGAAACTAAGAGTAAAGTTAATACTCTAGGATTAATAAGACGGAAATTCTAGTGAACTAAAAAATCTCAAATAACACCACTCCCCGAAGCGGCGCCATTTTGATGCTTATCATGACCAATGACACTATCCTACGATATGAGTGTCTACGATCGTTGATAATATAGTAACCCAACCGAGGGTTGGGATCATGTCCCAAGGGAGCTATTTTTGAGAATTAATAACCAATTAGAATTTCATTCAAATTAGTTACGGTTAAAGACATTTGCGATAAAAGACATTGTAAATTAGAGGGGGTAACACCAAAGTGTCAAATATCAAAGGGGGTTTTGTAACAAGTACTAAAACAACAATATACACAAGAAAATCAAGTATGGGGAAAGGTTCTTGGGATGTAACCGCAATACAAGTTGAGATAAATTGTTGGGTACATGCTTTCGATTGGAGATTTGCAAAATAATAGTGACTAGGCTAAGCTTTAAATGGAAATAAGTTCCCTCTCGGGCAACTTACCCCATTTCAAATGCGTTCCTCTCGGACACCCATTTGCCGCATGTAGACCAGCCTACGCTTTCCCCACTCACTCTCTCGAGCTGAGTGTTAGTATATCGGACTAGGGTTCACCCTCTCGGGCTGAACCTCATGTCGACCCACTCCTTAGGCCATCAGTCTAGTGGTTTTGGTTTCGCAACCTCCCTCTCGGGTAAGTTGAAAACACATGGGTGGCTTTGTATTTGCAACTACAAACCCTTTAGATTAAACCAAAACCACTAGGTGAAATCACCATTACAATACATCTAACCTATCAGCAAGCAAGACCCAATAAAGAATATCAACCCATATTTGCTAAATCACACCCCAAGAATGGGGTTTTTAGCCACACATCAAGAAATAAGAAATTATACCTAACATGATAATGAAATCAACTGGGTATTGTCACACCCCTTATTTTTTCTCAAAATTTATTTAGTATGTTTTGAAAGAAAAAGAGTTTCTCCAATTAAAGTGACATTTTGAAAAGGAATTATTTTATTATTCAGAGTTGCCACTTGGAATTGAGTTTTGGTGTTCCAAGTCACCTTATTATTTAAACCCCTAATCAAAAGGAAATTTGACTCTTTATTTTTATTGGTCTGCGAAAACAAAGATCGGGTAAGGAATTATGTTGACCAAGGGGAAGGTATTAGACACCCCTCGAGTCCCGTGGTTCTAGCACGGTCGCTTCATTGACTATATATGACTTGAATTAATTTTTGGATATTGTATTATTAACTTAATAATAAAAGTTATTTACCTCATTATTTGATTTATTTTAAACCTATTTATATTATATTAATATATGTTCGTTAATTAAAAAAAAATGTATATCACATAAATTTATCCAAACATAATAAAGTAAAGTTAATAGATTGATATTTACAAATCTTAAAATGTCTTGTAATTTCTTTTCTTCTCCTTTTCTTTTTCATGTATTTGTATT
>JAJOOR010022340.1:0-30735 GCA_036250505.1 Solanum acaule | reverse complement strand
GAATATATGATAAATAATATTAAAGAAATATTCAGATTAAGACAACTATCGAAAGAATATTACAATAAATATTATTACATATTACCATGAATTTAGCACTACAAAAAAATGATATTAAAGAGATATCAAGATTAAGACACTTAGTAAAAAGATATTATAATAAAAACTTTAAAATAAAATATTCACCCACCAAACTGTCAGCTACCATATCATCACTTCCATGAATCCACTAACTACCAGTTCCGCTACGAAAAATGGTATATTTCTTTATTTATTATTCGTTTATTTATTATTGGTACTTGTTCACGCTAAGGTCAATTTTAGGAGTTCTACTCGCCCGAATTTGATTCTGTAAAGTCGTACATGTTCCTTAACGTCTTAGCTATCTACTTATGTGATCAAATTCATAATTAGATACCCCCATGCATTACCAGATTTCCCTAGACTTCACTGACTTAGATTTCGTCCAAATCTGGACTAGGTTAGAAATTTCCAAGTCACTACTCAAAAGTTTTTTGTCCCCAATTCTTTTCCCATTGGCTTTTCCATAACGACGGAATCAGGTCATTACCTAAATTTAGTCGTTTCAGAAGACCACTAGCCTTCAAAAAATCACTGGAAATCTTTGTGAATGGGTAATTAAATTATCTCCTATTGGATAACAACAATTAGAACGGGAGAAAACTTCAAGTTTGAAGATTTATGCATACGATTTGGACAAGAAGTTCTCCAATAAATGCTAATGATAGGATATGCAGTAGGTTTTCACCATTGTTAGCTTTCACTAACAGGAGGAGTGGAATTGGATAATTATCTTCATCAAATTATAGACCATCTTCAACCCAACATCAAATTTTACATCAAATTCTTATTTGATGTAAAATTAAGTGTTTTGGAGCTCCAACCCAATACTAAATTTTACATCATTTTGGTGTGTGAATAGTGTTACACCAAATTTGGTGTAACATTATTCATCATAGCAATTCACTTTATTGAATATTTTAATATTATTTCATTATACAAAACTTTTAATTAAACATTATATAAATTGTATGTTCTAATTAAATCTCTTGTATAATTAAATATTTTTTATGTAATATTTTTATAATATTAATTTTAGATATAAAAGTTCGCTTTTTTTTATAAATTAATTTTTCTATATGACTTTTTTTTAAAATTAAATTTATGTTAATTCTACTATAAATTATAATTGGATATAACTACAATTAATCTTCACAAAAATTAAAAATGCAAACATATAAATTATTAAACAAATAATACAATGTACTTAAAAATAATCAAAAATAATAAACATCCAACAAAGTAGTAATTGACATACATCAAAATTGAAATATAAAATACATAGTAATTTTAAAAAGTACAACAAAACATAATAATTTAAAAAAATTACAACAATAACTTAATAATCTAGCAGATTCTTTCTAGATCCACCCACACTATTAAAAGATGGATTGTATTGGGTCAAAAATTGTTGTGGGACTTCTTTTTTCCATTATTCGAATTTGTTCTTGTCGAACAAATTCACGAACATTTGGATCATCAAAACCATCCAAATTCATTAATATAATTTTATTTTCTTCTTTAAATTCGTTCAATTTAAAGCTCTATCTTTCGACTCCTTGTCTAGCTTCTTCTCTAAATTGGAATTTGTCAACATCTCAGCAAGCCGATCATTTTGTAATTCGACACTTTTGAAGCAGATGAAAACCCTTCATCAACTTTTCTCTTCATTTTAGCTTTTTTCACCCTACTAGGTCGTTGTGATGATGTAGAATTACCTGTAATATACTCATTTATATTAAACGACTATAAAAGAAAATAATATGAACTATAATGAAGAGAGAAAAATATTCCTTTTTGGTGTAAAATTTGGTGCAGTGGGTTGGAGTTGATTTACACTAAAATAGTGTTGACACCAAATTTGATGTAAAGTTTGGTGTTTGGGTTAGAGATGCCCTTAAGCTTTAGACACACGTACTGCATCTTCCATTTATGAATTTGATATAAATATTGGATTCTATAAAATTTTAATAAGATGTTGGATGTCAGTTACTCTTGAGAGTTATCATATAGTTTTGAAGTCCCTTAATTTATTCCTTGTGGTATTGTACTGGAGAATGATTTATTTGCTGCATGTACATTGCAAGATTTTCCTGGTAATTCTAACATTGTAATATATTCAACTAATTTTTTTATCTGACTTATTTGATATTCAAATGAGATGGGTAATAAGAATGAGATACCAAGAATGACTAAAATTTCAGAGTTCTCTCTTTTTGCATGACTATAATGAAAATGGAGAGCTTTCATTCCAAGTTCTCTTATTTGGTTCATACACTAGCAGCTAAAAATGCTCTCATATGGATATCATCTCAGCTACAGTTATAGTTCTTATTAAATCTTTTGTGTCATATATTTTTGGATTTAGGTTTCCCGCTCAGACTCCTTGCTTATTTATCTCAACAAGAATTTTCAAGTACAGAGGCAAGCTCGGTCAACGTTACAATTATTCCACGGGATTGTCTCTGTTCTAATTTTGAGTCATCAAAACTATGGAGATTACAATTTTTTGTAATTTTGTTTATGCTTGAAGAGATTAGCAGGTTTTTGGTCCTTATCGAGAGAGATACTAGGGAATCTTGCTGCACAATATAGGTACCCAACCTCTTATTACTTCCACTTCTAAAGTCACTCGTTTGGAAGTTGCAATTTGGCAAAGAGGACTCTCTTGTGCTTCCATTCCTTCTTATTGTACTTCTAGCTTAGCTCAACCCAACTCGGATAGCAAAGAAGTGGGTCAACACCAACTGCACAACACTGAATACTTTCATGCAATAAAAAAATAGTAAAAATTTGTTGATTTACCGTATTTGTTTTCCTGAAATGTGAATTCTCTTCACGTAAAAGCTTCCCTAGGTTCTTACAATGATGGTTAGCAACTCAAGGATCATTGAGTGTATCTTTCTTGCAACAATTTTTTTACTTCTTTGTTATTTGTTTAACCAAGATCTTAATACTCTTTGTGATACCTTGTCATACCATTATACCACCTCTCCTCTGTGATGTTTTTTTTCTTATAGTTTTTTTTTTTGTTTAGCTGACAATGGAAAATGACACAGACATATGGTAGATATGCAACAACTCTTGAAACGAATGATGAATTGCATGAAGTGAAGGTTGTTGATAAATGTAAAGCATCAGAAAGTGGAAGAAAAATTTAAAATATCTGAACTTGTGAGGATGTCAGGAAGTACAGGTACCTTCATATTTCGATAAATAATTAAACCATGTACTTCTTTACACGTGTCTTTAAATAACTCTGTACTGATTGTTTACATTCGCTACACGTGTCTTCAACTAATAATGTACCAACTGCTTTGAGGAACAAGAAGAACTACCAAGTTTCATGGTAGGATTTAGGGTGATAAAATTACACCATAAAATATTTAAAATGAACTATAATGTTCTGTATTTGGCTTTTTCGACTCTAATAGCTTCTTAGATGACTCTAATAGAATGAGCACTATTAAAGATCTGCCAAAAAGAGACGGAAAAAAGCGACGCACTAAAAGCGATGAAAAAGTGACGTAGTCAATCTCGTTGCTTTTTGGCTCGACGCAGTCTGTCGCTTTTATTTTTTTTTAAATTTGCTGTAGGGTTCATCTTTTTATTCACCATAGGAGGACTCACTGGAATAGTTCTGGCTAATTCTGGGCTAGACATTGCTCTACATGATACTTATTATGTGGTTGCACAAAGGACTAATCCAGCTACAAATGAAAGAGTAAAGCGCATTATCTTCATTCCACTTCCAATTAAATGTGTTACGCACAGTGACATTGTGAGTACCCTTTCTTCCACCTCCGAAGGATGGAGGGGGTATACAGCGAAAAAAGCGTCGAAGGGGTCGGATCACCCTGGGTTACTGAAGAGTCAATCCTCCCGTCAAGGTGAGAGCTCTCTTCCCATGGCAAGCGCTACCTCACCCAGTCTAAGAGGCTATGGAATAGTTGCCTCAAAATAAGGGGTTATATATGATTTTACATTTATAGACAACTTTACAGATTTGTTTATGGATCTTTGAGAATTTATTTTCAAAAAAAAAAGTTGAAGAATGTGACGCCATCTGTCGCTATTTTGAAATTTTAAAAAAGAAACGAAGTCCTTCGCTTTAATTAGTTTTTAACTTTTTTAGAATCTTGAAAAGTGACGGACAATGAGACGCCGTCCGTCGCTTTTTTGGAAATAAAATTTTGAAAAATTCAGAAAAGCGACAAACTAAAGGACCCTGTCTGTCGCTTTTTTGGGTTTTTTTAAAAATAAAATACAGAAAAGCGACGGACAAAACCACCCTGTCCGTCAATTTTTCTGCAATTTTTTTGACAACAGAAACTATCCACCTACAAAAGCAATTTAATTCAATTCAATTCAGCCTCAATCAAACACAAAACATTACAAAGAAGCTACACAAAATATAAAACAACAAACTTAAATTAACATTCAAAAATATCTAAATCACAATTTAAAGACTTGTAAAGTCTTTCAAAATTACAAATAGTTCATAAAGACTATATTTTATCAAGATTTCTAAAGTTCAACCTAATAATTAGTTCATAAATTCTATAATTCAAGATTCCTAAATTTCACAATCTAAAGTTTAAAATCCTACAATAATTCAAGATTTCTAAAGTTAACAACTTAAAATTCTAAAATTCCACAATAATTCAAGATTTCTAAAGTTCATAACCTAAAGTTCTAAAATCGTACAATAATTCAAGATTTCTAACGTTCACAACCTAAAGCTCTAAAATACTACAAAAATTCAAGTTCTCTAAAGTTCACAACTTAAAGTTCTAAAATCCTACAAAAATTCAAGTTCTCTAAAATTCACAACTTAAAGTTCTAAAATTCTACAATAATTCAAGATTACTAACGTTTCACAACCTAAAGTTTTAAAATCCTACAAAAATTCAAGTTTTCTAAAGTTCACAACTTAAATTTTTAAAATCCTACAATAATTCAAGATTTCTAACGCTCATAACCTTATAAAGTTCTAAAATGCTACAAAAATTCAAGTCCTCTAAAGTTCACAAACTTAAGTTCTAAAATCCTACAGTAATTCAAGATTTCTAAAGTTCACAATCTAAAATTCTAAAATCCTACAATAATTCAAGTTCTCTAAAGTTCACAACTTAAAGTTCTAAAATCCTACAAAAATTCAAGCTTTCTGAAATTCACAACTTAAAGATCTAAAATTCTACAATAATTCAATATTTCTAATGTTTCACAACATAAAGTTCCTACAAAAATTCAAGTTCTCTATAGTTCACAACTTAAAGTTCAAAAATCCTACAATAATTCAAGATTTCTAACGCTCACAACCTTATAAAGTTCTAAAATCCTACAAAAATTCAAGTTATCTAAAGTTCACAAATCTAAGTTCTAAAATCCTACTATAATTCAAGATTTCTAAAGTTCACAACCTAAAGTTCTAAAATCCTACAATAATTCAAGTTCTGTAAAGTTCACAACTTAAAGTTCTAAAATCCTACAAAAATTCAAGTTCTCTAAAATTCACAACTTAAAGTTCTAAAATTCTACAATAATTCAAGATTTCTAACGTTTCATAACCTAAAGTTCCTACAAAAATTCAAGTTCTCTATAATTCACAACTTAAATTCTAAAATCCTACAAAAATTAAAGTTCTCTAAAGTTCACAACTTAAAGTTCTAAAATCCTACAATAATTCAAAATTTCTAAAGCTCACAACTAGGGCTAGGCATTCGGTAATTCGGTTTCAGTTCAGATTTTTTTTGGTTTTTTTTGGTTTTTGGTTCTTGTATCACGTGTACCGAACACCAAACTGAATTATTTTGATTCAATTCGGTTTTTATTATTTCGGTTCGATTTATATTATTTTGGTTCGATTTTTGTTAGTTCAGTTTTTGTTGTGGTCGCTGATTGTTATTGCTGGAGTGCTGCTCCGCTGGTCGGCTGCCGGCTGCTGCTAGTCGGTTGCCGGCTACTGCTTGTCGGCTGGCAGCTGCTACCTGCTGGTCGGCCGGTCACTGGTCAATGCGATGACGCCGGAAGTGGAAAGTGGGAAAGCGTTAAGATCAGTGAAAGGCGAAAGCGGCGCTGGGGAGTTGAAGAAAATTAGGAAATCTGAAATGTGAAAAGTGTGGTCACTACTCACTGACCTAATTCAATTGTCCATATAATATTTCTTATTAAATAATTAATATTAATAATTAATATAATATTAATATTAATAATTAATATAATATTAATATATATTATAATATAATATATTTCGGTAAATCGAAATACCAAATAATACAAAAGTCACATACGAAAACTGAATCGAAATATCAAAAAATTATATCGAATACCGAACCGAAAATCGAAATACCAAAAAAATTTGGTTCGGTGCGGTTCGGTATTTATGCCCAGCCCTATTCACAACCTTATAAAGTCTAAAATCCAACAAAAATTCAAGTTCTCTAAAGTTCACAACTTTAAGTTCTAAAATCGTACAATAATTCAAGATTTCTAAAGTTCACAACCTAAAGTTCTAAAATCCTATAACAAATTATATATCCTCAACAATATCTCAATATTCACAATCACAACTTCCACAAAAAGGCACTCACAAGATTAGCAACACACAAGATCTAGTCCATCAATGATAAGAATGTGCAATGCAATTAAATGCAATGTCAAGTATAGTGATACATGTCCGACCTATCGATACACACCCGCTGTCTCTCAGTCCGGGATCCATGGGGGACATATTTGTCCATGCATCCGTCCTTGCGCGCGACACGTCCCTCGATAATAGAATCCATCGCAGTGTACGATACGTCCCTCGAAATATAGTATCCATCACAGCGTGCGACACGTCCCTCGAAATGGTACATCCTCTTTTATTTCTTACTCTTTCTCAATTCACATACACACATGTCACAATCATGTCTCAGAAGAATGCAAATGACATGTTCGCACAAATAATGATGAGATGACTATTTTCATAATAATGCACAATTCACAACAACACAATCGTGATACAATATCAACAATGAGTCAACAAGTCTTTCAAACCATTCTCAACACATCACACAACAACAATTAATCACATTCCTTTTTTCATCATTAGAATTAATCAATATGGACAAGTCAACCCATCACCAAGTCTCATTACCCCCAAACACATATTACAAGGAAATACATGAATTCCATACACTTAACAAGGGTTTAGAATTCTGGTTGCCTCAAACAGTCGAACAATCACTCCGGACTTGAGTCTTCCCCTTTCGTTGGTCTTCTAAATCAATTCAATCTATTCAAATAAATAATCACAATAAGATTGTGAAATTAACAATACCCATATTGCTATATGTATATCTTAGATCCAAAACTCACCCGAATTTATAATAAAACTCCTAAGTTTGATGCCAATTAACATGTCAACTCTCATATTTTCCAAGTTTCAAGTGCAGGGTTAAGTTCAAATTTCTCCAAATATTATAATTCTAATGTATATGTATTATCACACCATAATCAATGTACAATGATTATATCATAGCGACCTTTAAAGCATCTTGTCCCCCAGTTGAAAAGATCACCAACAATAGCACGTGACTTGCAAATTTCTAACTTCTCAATTAATTATTCTCTCGACTTCAACAATATTATATTATAACAACATGCTATACCACTATACACAAACATAAGAACTAAGACTTGATTATACTTTCGTTTATTCCCCTCGAGTTCTCCTTTCTCTTCCACATATCATAATAATAATAATTAAAATATGACATGTACTAATACATTCAAATTCACAGGTTGTGATATTTACCTGAAGCATTCGGCCCTCGTTTGAGGCTGCGCAGGTAAGCTTCTGTTATTCTCCCTTTCTCTCTTTTCTTTTCTAAATTAATTGTGTATTAAAAGTGACAAACCCTAGTAACTTATTTTAATACATGGGCGAAAATAATTATAAACTTAACCCATTAACCACTAATTAAATTAAAAGAAATTATTTGATAAATACATTTCAATTAAGTAACTATAGTTATCGAATAGTTCAAAATTCCCAAACCAACTTCATCGACCGATCATAAATGACTCGGGAAAACTATTGAGAGGGGTGAAACAATAATTTTTATAAAAATTTCCATAAATGACCTTCTGGGTCATTACATTATCCACTACTAAAAATCATGTTCGTCCCCGAACATAAGGAAGAAGAAAAAAAAGAATAACCGACGTAACCAAAAGCTTGAGTTATGACCTACTAGTCGGTGTTTATCTCTCCAAGTGAGCTCCTCCTTAAGACCATTCCATCAAGATCAACTACTAAGAACTGAACTTTTGAATCAAACTTTGGCAAATTTACTGATTAGGAGTGATTACCAAGCCACAGACTAACCCATGAACCATTCTGAACCGAAACTCTCTAAACCATAACACAACCATCAGGACGAATCTTTTATGATATAACCATGATAAAAATTTTAATCGATACCCGCTATAACCATAAACGATCTTGAATCAACCACCACACACTCATAATGCACAAACCATCACAAATCCTATCGAGATTTCCTTTTCACAACACAATCTTTTCACGAGTTTAAGTTATAAAATTCTGATCTTTAGATATGGGGTACTCATCAAGGGAGAATCAAACATATCTAACCCAAAGAAGAATAAGATCAAGTAACCACCCAACAAGCGGTACACTCAAGCATAAAAAACCTCTAACAATACTTTCGAAAATGCTAGATCAGTACTCATGATCGTAGACAACCCTTAAGAACGGTACAACTAGATCCAGGGATCCCCACATTCAATCACACATAGTCAAAAAAATGACCTTGACAACGAGACAAATATTAAGATTATCGTACAACTGTAACTATTCATGATAGTTCTTCTATAAGTTCTCATAAGCAAAGTTGTGCGTGTGAAACTAGTGGAATATTTCAACTTCTCCAAGACAACACCAAATATGTCATATAAGAAAATAACCAAGTCTGCCTAAGCATCCTACCCTACCAGGAGGAGATCACAAGATCGGTGAAACCGATCCACCACTAGTAAATTACCTATAGATGTAGAAACACATGTGGGCATACGCAATGAATCATTCTCCAAACCATGTTCGAAACAAAGTAGGTGGTCAAACAATAGAAGATACTCCTTTCATAGTGTCCATATCAAATATTTTCATTCAGTTGACTCTATCTCTTTGATTTTTAGCTATTCACAATCCACCAGTTTGGTCCCTAGTACGATCGTACCCATACTCAATTTATTAGACCCCACATACTCTTCACATCATTCCATTGAAGTCCACACCCTCAATACTAACAACACATTATAACCACTTCAACCATTTACCTTACTCTCAAATCGTCACTAGTATCAAAGTCTTCTTATCAAATAAATATTCAAACTATGGCTACCCGTCTTTCTATTTAAGCAATCCATGAAAAATACGAGTCCCACACAAGACTGATAGCACTAATTTCAAATTTGATAATACCTTTCCATCAAGATAAAACTATTAAATCACACCCAAAGTCAAGTCCACACAAATTCCACATACCATGCTTTAACTATCATTCCAAACCATCACATACCTCATGCCAACACTTAGAGAAATCCTTGGATCACCCCAATTATTCTATATACTATACACATAATCTTTATTTACCATCACGTATCTATGTAACACATCACAACAATCTGTGTACTCTCATCTATAGAGTAGTTTCAATCCCCTTGAAATCTTCAATAACCATATAGAAATGTCGGTCCATATTTGTGTATTCATAAGTCACCTACCATAAATTTAACAATCTAGCCCCACATAACAATGCAAAATCTTCCACACCTCACTATTATCACCAAAACCAAAATCTTATTTTCATAAAAATCAATAATAAACCCCTAGTAAGTATGTGGTGAACCACTTCACATCTCATAGTCATATCTTAACTCAAAGGCGAAAACCTCCCACAACCTTCAACTCCGAATCAAGGGTCTATACAGGAGGTCTTATTATTCCTTCACCTTTCTCATGAAGCAATTTTCAAATAACTGAACTCTTCCATACACCAGACTCTTGTTTCTTTCGCTGACTTGCTTACCAATTTTATCCTTTTACCAACAACCTGTTACATTTTACCTTATAGTCTAAACCAACACTTTTAAGTGGAATCCTTCTTTAGGTCCTTTAACAACCAAAAGTAACAAATTTTATGACCCAAACTATGCACAAGTCCTTCCAAATGCCCAATATCCAATACCCAATGCGATCGATCATTTATCATCTTATCAATCGATATCATGACAAAATAACTACCAAGAATGTAGACTTACAATAAAAAAAAAACTTGAGTTCTGATTCCAACCATCTAACCAAATTCCCTCATGTATCAATATAACCTCATATCTCAATGATTTATGAAATTGCATACCTTAGCTTATCTTTGATTGCCTCTCCATTGATCATATTGTATTCATCGTCAAAATTCAACTGTACCAGTTACCAAACTCAAAACCGTAAAAGCATTTATCACCACACTTGAGTCAAACATGTGTAGACTTCTTTCTCAAATCTTACCCAATAATTTTTTAACCAATCTGCTAAACATGTGACACTATTATCATAACCAGAGCAAAACAGATGGAACCATGTGTCTCTAAACCCAATTCTTAATCCCTTTGAAGATACCTCTTTAGCCCTTGCAATAAGAGAAAATATTCTTGCTCTCACCTCTTTTCGAAGACTACACTACATCCCACTATTTTTTTCATTATGAGTCTAGCTGCTTTAAATTTTATTCGAGCGGGGTCCCAACATCTCCTAAGACTTTCCATACAACCACGTTACTCACCAAATAGTGGAAAACCACAACATTAGATACTCACAAGACGTCATTACAATATAAAAAATTGTTTAATCAACAATCCTTATCATATAGTTGCATCCTAATCACAATCCATCACAAACTCTTATTACCATTATGCTTGGTTATCCCTTGCCATCACCACAAAGTCAACCTTGTCATCGACATGACATCTCAAACCCGACTATACCAATCAAATTCAAAGGACTAACACAATTTTATACGCACTTTATTATTAAAATTCTCAATTACCTTCACACAAATATACTCATTGGGACTTTCTTTACCCTTAAGCTTGTCATTTCGGTATCAGTCTACTCATTTGGAGCTTAAGATAAAATTATCTAACCTCATTTAGAATTTTGGGATACATTTCACAACCTAAATGTATTAATACCATACCAAAGATCCACCGCTAAAATCTTCCTTATACATATTGCTTAACTCCAAACATCTGCAATAACAACCTAGTTGGTTTCTCAAATGTGAATGCAACAACGAATCTCATTATACGAGCATGTGATACAACTGATAACTCTTTAAGAAGTTAGTATTCGCACTTGCCAATCAACGTATCTGTTTATATATACCACTAGTGTCACACCGTAAAAGATTATTAGATCCACCACTAAAACATATCATACTTACCGAGAAAAATTGTACCCAAATAGCTCACACATTTTTCTCAATTGAATAATTGTAAAACAATGTCAAATTCATTCCGTCTCTAGCCAAGCTGTCGAGTCCCATTTTTTCGCAAAACGGGTTTCCAATGCACGACCTAACAACTCTTTTGGGCTTTGGGATTGAAGTGAAGAGTCGCCACCTAATTAATTAAGGCGCGTTAGGGCACCTATCTAACCTAACTAATCTAACTAAGGGTCAACGAACCAGAGATCAGGTAAGGGCTCAACTTACTTCGAGGGGAAGGTGTTAAGCATCCCTCGAGGTCCACAAAGGTGGGTCCCAGCCGTATCTCATGCAATTTATGTGGGGGTTACAAGTAGAAATTAAGGTCACTTCATCAATTTGTTATTTAATTAAGCATGCTTACTAGGTGATATAATAAATAACAAAAAAATACTAAGCAATTAATAAAGAGATAAACGAGGAGACATAAATTGCATAATCAAATAGGAAAATCAATTTTTACTGTTATTAAACTACCCCAAATAAATATAATTATAAAACACATAAAAGGAAAAAGGGAAAGGGAGACTACGAAACCCACTGACTTTACGGATCAGAGCTCGACTTTTTATTATTATTTTCGATCGGCTTATACATTCAGACAAACAAAACCAAAGTTTGTTGTTTTAATCTCGAGTCGATTGTCATCATCTCCGTAAGGGCCTAACTACCCCTACCCCACCTTCCACATGCATTACATCCTAAAAGGTTCCTACCACCCCCGCTTAACGTCCAAGAGGCATTGGACTACTATTGGGATGGTTTTAGACAAAACATAAATATAGGCCCTCTAGACACTAGGCAAAACACATTGGACGAGCATTTAGCACAAAAATCTCATAGTGACCTCTAAATTTTAATTTAAACATGCTGACATACACAAATAGAGTGAAAAGGTCGCATGTTAAGTGTGTGCATACAAAAATATAACAATCATTATTCAATTTATAGGGCAGAAACTTATGGCATCAACGCAAAAATTAGCTTATTAACTGATTTTAGAAAACAGATGCAGAAATTTTAGAACAAATTATATTATTGTTAATTAACATGCTGAAAGTGAATCACTATTTATTTTTAGCGAAACAATTTATTAATGCAGAAGTTATATTTAAGACAGATTTGGAATGGGGCAGCATTTTTATATGGCAGATTTTAAGAAAACATGCAGAGGCTGGTTTATTAATTTTATGTCATGAAACAATGGCGGAAAAGTGCAGAAAATAATTTCATCATGCAGATTGGTCAAGAGCAGATTTTATTTAAGACAATTAAGATTTTAACATGCTAGAAAATTAATTTATTTATTTTTAAGTGGTAAGACAGTTCATTACGATGTACAAAATTAATTATTTGGACAGAATTGATCCAGACAGATTGTATAATTAAAACATCTTTAATCAGTTTATTTACTAGTTTATCATGCAGGCAGAGAGGATTAATTATTAAACATGTTGGTAGTTTATTAGAAATACGAATTTAACATGTTGAATTCGATTAGACTGATTAACAATTCTATTAATTGATGAGTCCTATAGACATGATTTCTAGATAAGGAAATAAAACCAAATATACAACCTATATGCATGCTTCTACACCCACATGATAAAATTAAAATTGTTTAAACCCTATAGGCATAGTATCTAGTTATATTAATAGTAAATTTCTACATTCTAACGATATTAACTTGCAACTCAAGATTCCAAGAGTTCCAAAATAATAACAAAATTTAACACATATGATGATTAAGTTGCAATAAAGTTACAAACGACAAAAGTTGATTTTAACCCATTATTTAAAAGAGATATTCTGACATGCTTCATGATTTACGATTTGAGTAGTAGGTTGATTATCTAAACAATAACAGATAGTAAAATAAAGCTGAAAAATAAAATAGTTAGCACGTATGTCCCCCTCCCCTTAGGCGATCCCCCAAATATATCATATATATATTAGAGAGTTAGAGTTACTACAAGATTATTACAGAACCAAATAGAAAGAACGATGAATACAAGACTGAAATGTAAACTTAAAACAACTAGTCCCGTCCGAAAATCCGTCCCCTGGCGACTCTTCAAACTAGTAATCAAGTTTTCCATGCCCTGCTAATTGGAAGAAGCAATACACTACAAGTAATACAAAACAATACAATAGCAGCCATTTACATACTTAGACAGGATAAGAGCAACAAATTACACATATACAATCACACATAGAAAAGGAGGAGAAAACTGACCCGGATGCGTCCTTTTTTTTATTAATGTCCATTTTTGAAATTATGCATAAAAGTAATTAAATAATAATACAGAAAAAAAAATTAAATATACATGAAAGTCACTAACCGGTTAAGCAGTTAAAGAAAAACAACAATGAAGACAAGTTGGTTCCACACTATTCGACCCGAACACAACAAAACACTTCTTAAAAGTTCCCCGGAAATCCTTTTCAAGTAGAGAGTAATATATTTTCTTTTTGAGTATTCGAGCGTGTTAGCTCTGTCCTAAAGAGTTAAGTGGCATGCTTATATACTAGATGAGAGAGCACAACACTAAAGGAAGGTAATAAATTAAGGGGACAAATAACTTATTATTTTCCTTATTCAAAGCGAGTGTAAATTCAGATTTAAATAAGTTTATTTTTACCTAATATAAGAGTAGCTAAACAAGACAAGAAATATTAATTAAAAGTTAAACAATAATAATGTAAGCACCGGCTAGCACATAAAAGCAATAATTACCTAAGTCAAATATTCATCTAATACTAGATTACCATAAATAAACAAGTAAGAATCTATCAAGACGAGTATTACGGCAATGAGAGATCAATTTACAGCGATCTATCAATTAATATTTAAAATTTGTAGTAGAAAATTATAAGTAAAGAGGTAGTACACGCTTTTACTCATTAATTTCACACTTACCATAGGAAGAAAAGTCCAGCAAACTACACCAATCAATTATAGGCACATCAATAATGTTTAATAATATACGGAAGTCTAAATCACAGTAAATGAGCAATTTGGCCAAGTGATTAGCTAAATTAACAGATCTAAGGGATCTTAGCAGAAACGATTAACAAATCAATAATTACACATAAATTAAGGGGAGAAATCAGCTATGTAAAATATCAATGAAAATCGAAACAATTATTTTCGAAAGAATAAATATGATTCTCAATCAATTAAGACTTAAATCATGATATTTACCATGGAGAGATTAATCACAGAGATTCATGGATCAACAATTCTATTATATAACGAAGAAGTGAGGACGAAATCCGCCAATAAAGAAATCGCTACTTACAATATGCCTGCTAGATCAACAAACTTCAAGACTTGAGCATGGGCAAATCACAATAAGAACAATAACGTAATTTTGAATAGAGAATCTGCAACTTAGATATACTTTCTAGGAATCAACATAAATCAGTACATAATGGTATATTATAGGATGCTTGAGTAACTCACGCTAGTTTAAAAGTCGAGAACAAAGCATTGAAATGAATAAAATAAAACTTACCTGGCCGGGTCTGTTAAAGATCCATCTCAAAACCTCGAAATACTTACCAGAGTACACTGTCCATTTTTGTCGGACAAATAAAGGGGCACCGAATTGATGCTGACCGGTGCTTGCTGGCCAGAGAGTTTGTTGTTGGTCGTCGGAGCTGCTCGCCGCTGCTGGTCGGAGAAAGGAACGGAAAGAGGGAGACGCAGGGCTGTTGGAGTTGTCGTTCTTACCGTAAAGAGAGAAGAGAAAGAGGAAAGGTTTTCACCGGTTGGAGGTGCCAGAGTTCGCCGGTCGCTGCTGGCCGGAGAGGAGGAGAGCAATAGGAGGTGAGGAGAGGAAGATGGAGGAAGTGGCGCTAGAGAGAGAGGAGAGGAAGAGTGAATAATCTTTTTAAGGTTGGGGTCTTTTGGGTTAATAAAGGAAAGAAAGGATGGGTGAATCTGAACCGTTTAAAATGTTGAAATGGGTGGTTATGATTAAATCTCGAATGTTGATTAAGATGGACGGATGGGATGAGAAATTGGAGTTTTGAAAATTGGAATGCGAATAGGCCAAAATTGAGATCAATAATGGTTATAATTGAAATGAGAATTTGAATTGAATAGGCTAGAACTGAAAGATATTAGAACATAATAGGCTGAATTTTAAATGATTCGGAAGAAAAATTAAGGAAGTCCTATTCAATTAATAAAACACTACACTTATTAAAATATCTTGACATAATTAAACACACTTAAACTTTAAAATATTTAACCAAATGAGTAAAATAATTATTTCTAATTTAACTACCAATAATTATATTAATAAAATAATTTAATACAATAATTTTTATAAAATATGCACTCTAAAATATATAATTTTTAGACAAAAAATCTATTACCAGTTTAAACTCGAAATAAGTTTTAAAAAATATGTATTTAATCGAATAGTACTTCTGAATTTGTTATAGGGCAGTCAAAATTGGTTGTCAACAACTGCCCCTTGGTTGCTTGAGAATGAAGAATGAATTGTCGGGCAACCAACGTTGACTTAGTAGTCAATTTTGTCCAACCGATGAGAGATGTTAGTTGGATCAATTGAAACGATATAGAGTTGAAAAAGGGTACGATCGAGACTTTTGTATTAAGCCGCCTACATATCTCTAGTTATATGAGAATCAGGTCGTGTGTAGTTCTAGATTTAGGAACAAACGAAGCTCCTAAGATTGGAAAAACGGTATGGTATTCAGACGGGAATGATAGCGGCTTGAATAGATAAGATTAGAGTAGCGAGAAAAGCACGACAAATCAATTTCCAATTTAACAAAAGGATCAGATGAAAAGCGGTAATACGAATTGCCAGGAATTGAGAGGGCCTTTGTTGCGATGGATATGAGCATGATAATCATAGCTGAAAGGGCAATTGATTTTGTCTGCAATACAGTAGTCTCTGCAAATTTGTAGCTTGTAGTACGACTAGATAAAATGATTAGAGCAATTTTGGGCACAATGCAATTTTCGAGTTCAATGCAGTCTTCGGGCATAATGCAATCTTCGGGCATAATGCAATCTTCGGCCTCAATGCAAATTTTGGGCACAGTGCAGTTCTCAAGCTCAATGCAGTCTTCAGGCTCAATACAAATTTCATGCTCAGTGCGATCTTTGGGCTCAATGCGATTTTTGGGCTCAATGCAGTCTTCGGGCACAATGCAAATTTCGGGCACAGTGCAGTTCTCAGGCTCAATGCAGTCTTCGGGCTCAATGCAAATTTCGGGATCAATGCGATCTTTGGGCTTAATGCAATTTTTGGACACAATGCAGTCTTCGGGCACAATGCAAATTTTGGGATCAATGCAAATTTTGAGCTCAATGCGATCTTCGGGCTCAATGCAAATTTCGGGCTCAATGCAGTCTTCGGGCACAATGCATACTTCAGGCACATGCATAGTAGTTGATTGAGGGCATAAACCTTTGCCTTATTGGAAGGATCAAGTGTCATTTGTTGACGAATTTCGAGCTCGGAATATTGTAGCTTGACCCTTCGTCCTATGTAAGGAGTGGGTGTAGTCGAATGGCAATTTGTTGGGCTTAATAGCAATCAAGTGATGTTGAAGTTGCTTTTGTATATGTACCTGTCTTTCCTGCATTCAAAGAAAAATTGTGAGTTTATAAATGGGGGCAGTTGATCTGCTTGGACCGGCGTGCTCCATTTGACTTGTCATCCAGACCTTTCCGGGCATTTGCTTTGGAGAGCATGTAAATAGAGGAGGAGAGAAAGTTTTGAAAAAGCTTTGAAAATTTTAATTTATAAAAGTATTGTTGAATCTTTGACCATGGCATAGTTTGAGACTTTACAATTATCCAATTAGGACGAGTCCTTTTGAATCTGATACGCGTCATAAAATTTGGAAGGAATTCAAAATTTATGCCCCAGTAGAACTTCTGTTATTCTGATCTTTGTTGTAGATTGTAGCTGGGTTGCTGTGAATTTTTGAGATCCTCTCAAAAATTCTGCCCTAGTTAATCTATGTGGAAAAGTTCTTTGAAGGAATTTTTGAGACCCTTTCAAAAATTCTGCCCCAGTATCGTGACTTGCAAGGAAAAAAAAAGTTTTTGATGGAATTTTTGAGTTCCTCTCAAAACTTTTGCTCCAGTATCGAGTTTTGCAAGGAGAATGCTTTCTGATGGAATTTTTGAGACCCTCTCAAAAATTCTGCCCCAGCTTACACAATAAAGGGGAAAATGATATTTTTATTATGATAAGATCGAATTCCATAGGAGCACTTACGTATCCCCTCTTAAATGGGAATCAGGTCTGACGTAGTTCCAAATACAAAGTAAAAGAGCATGAAACAAACTTAGATGTAATATCTCTTCACAACATCTGACTTGATATGTTTGGGCCAAACTTCTCCGTCCATTTCTGCAAGTATGAGTGCTCCGCCTGTCAACACCCGAGAGACTATGTATGGACCTTGCCAGTTTGGTGAGAATTTACCCTCTGCTTCATCTTGATTTGGGAAGATCCGCTTCAAAACCAGTTGCCCAGGTGAGAAATGCCTGGGTTAACCTTCTTGTTGAAGCTCTAGACATTCTATTTTGATAAAGTTGATCATGACAAACGACGTTAATCCTTCTTCCGTCTATTAATGTCAGGTTCTCTGACTGAACTCGTGTCCATTTAGCATCACTTAGCTCGGCTTCCTGAATAATCCTTAGGGATCGTATCTCTACTTTAGCAGGTATCACAGCTTCATTACCATATACCAGAAAATAAGGTGTAGCCCCAGTAGAAGTTCTGATGGTAGTATGATATCCCAGCAATGCAAATGGTAGCTTTTCATGCCAATGTTTATGATTATCGATCATCTTGCGCAATATCCTCTTGATGTTCTTGTTTGTTGTCTCAACAACTCTATTCATATGTGGTGTATATGCTGTAGAATTTCGATTACTGATCTTGAACCTCTCACATAATGATCTCATTAAATCACTATTTAGGTTGGTTCCGCTATCAGTGATGATTGACTCAGGAATCCCAAACCTACAGATAATGTTATTTTTGACAAAGTCATCCACTCTTCAACGGTCTATAATCTTCATCTACAAGGTTCTCTGCCATATGATCCACTAATGCCTATGCTTTCACTGCTTTTTGTATAACATACACTATGTAAAACTGGCTTAATAGTATCTGCCATTTATCCAGTTTACCTGTAGGCATGGGCTTTTGAAACATATACTTCAGAGGATCCATTATTGAAATCATATAAGTAGTGTGCGAGGAGAGGTAGTGTCGCAGCTTCTGGGCGACCCAAGTTAGAGCACCAACAAGTACGCTCCAATAGAGAGTATCGACATTCATATGATGTAAACTTTTTGCTCATGTAATACATCGCCTGCTCCTTCTTTCCTGTTTCATCATGTTGTCCCAAGATGCAACTGAAAGCATTATCTAATACTGATATATATAACAACAATGGTCTACGAGATTCCGGTGGAACCAATATAGGAGGATTGGACAGATAGTCTTTGATCTTGTCAAATGCTTGTCGACACTCGTCTGTCGATTTCACTGCAACATCCTTCTTCAACATCTTGAAAATAGGCTCACAAATGACAGTAGACTGGGCTATGAAATGACTGATGTAGTTAAGTCATCCCAAGAAACTCATTACCTCCTTCTTACTCTTCGACGAAGGAAGATCACGAATGGTTTTGATTTTCGATGGATCCAATTCTATACCTCGATGATTGACAATGAAACCTAGAAGCTTTCCAGCAGGAACACCAAAGACGCACTTTGCAGGATTCAACTTCAGATTATACTTGCGTAGTCTGGCAAAGAACTTTCACAAATCATCCAGACTATTTAAACCCTTCTTCGACTTGATGATGACGTCATCCACATAAACTTCATTCTCCTTATGGATCATTTCGTGAATAGAGTAGTCATTGCCTTCACGTATGTAGCCCCAACATTCTTTAACCCAAAAGTCATTAACTTGTAGTTGTAGACACCCCACGGTGTGATGAAAACAGTTTTCTCAGTATCGTCCTTGTGCATCTCAATTTGATGATAGCGGGCAAATCAATATACGAATGATTATGTTTCATGCTTAGCATAGTTGTCAATCAGGATGTGTATGTTGGGCAATTGAAAATTATCCTTGGGACTAGCTTTGTTGAGATCCCAATAATCCATACAAACTCTGACCTTTCCGTCTTTCTTAGGCACTAGGACGACATTTTCAAGCCAGGTTGGATATTCCGTCAGTTGAAGGATTCCAGCATCTAATTGCTTTGATATTTCTTCCTTGATTTTCAAACTCAACTTAAGCTTGTATTTTCTGAGTTTCTGCTTCACAGGAGGACATGCTGGATCGGTTGGCAATCGATGAGCTACGATTGAAGTGCTTAGTCCTGTCATGTCTGCATAGGACCAGGCGAAAATATCCTTATTCTCCATGAGACACTCGATATACTCTTTCTTGTTAACTTCTGTCATATGGATGCTCACTCGGGTCTCTTGTGTTAGCTCCAAATTTCCCACATTTACCACCTCTGTTTCCACTAAGTTTAGATTGGGTTTTTCCTCGAATTCCTCAACCCTTCTGATTAACTCTTCGGGGACTTCACTATCCTCAACGTCTAAGTCAATAATGTGAAATTGCGCAGTCTCATTATATGCCATTGTCTCAGATTCAACATTTTTATAACAAATTTTGCTGGAAGAAAGAATAACGCCCAAATAAATATAAGTTATTAAATAGATGGGAAAAAGAACTTTATTGATTTAAAACTCAAGAGTTTCATAATACTAGCATTTGAAAACAATAACTGGAATTTAAAACTGTTTATTGAAAACTTTTTAAAACTTGATAGAAAAACATCTTTGAAAGCTACCCAGATGCCCAACGAGTCTGGATGGAGTTGAGGTCTAGTTGTTGATGCTAATCTTTGCTTCCTTGCTTCTGCTAGGGTCCCCTTTCTCCTCCTCGTTGATCAGGACATTGCAACCTTTCCTTTCTTCCTTGGTCAGAGACAAACTGTTCATGTCTTCTAGAAGCTTATCAGTGATGCCACCCATAAAACCTGTTGATCGAAATGATTGGTGCAACGATGGTATGAGCTTCCTCAATGGGCAGTAGTACCTATCTATAGGTGATTGCCAATCAAGCCACTCCTCAGCAGTATATTTATATCTCAAGCCAAAAGTGGTTGAATGACGAACGGGTTGTATGGGTTCGACTATCCCTTGTAATCTAGCTCCCAGACCTTTCCCACGCTCGAAACCAAACCAGGCCATCATATCTATGATCTTCTGGCTAAACCACAGTTGCACTTCAATGTTGCTGACAAGCTCCACTGTATGGTACGTTTCACCGTTTAAATGATCTCTTCCTTCTATCACATATACAAGGTGTCCTCTTTTTCCATGGACTACAACCTCTTTATGATCCCATTCAAACTTCAAGCATTGATGAAGAGTAGGGGGAATCGCTCCAGCCATGTGAATCCAAGGACAACCCAATAATAAATTATATGAGGATAGAATGTCCAAGACCTGGAAAGCTATTGGGAAGGTAGCAGGACCAATGAACATGTCCAAGGTTATTTACCCAATAGTACCCCTCTGATAGCCATCAAATGCTCTCACATTCATCTTCCAAGTTTGGATCTTTGAATTATCAATGCCCAGCCTTGTCAACGTTCTCAGAGGGCAAATATTCAAACCAAAACCTGAATCAACCAAGGCTTTGGTGATTATCTTATCCTGATATTGAGGTGAAATATAAAGATACTTATTGTAAGTTGTTCCTTCAAGTGGAAACTCATATTCGTGAAAAGATATTATGTATGCCTCAAATACCTGCTAGACCATTTGGGCTACCTCTCCATGAGTGATGTTAGACGGGACATAGGCTTCACCCAGGACAGTTAAAAGAGCGTTCCGATGAGTTTCAGAAGATTGCAACAATTACATGATGGAAATTTGGGATTAGGTTTTACTTAATTGCTCAACAATAGAGTACTCTTTAGCTTGCACCTTCTTCCAGACACCTTGATCTTCAAGCTCTACAATTGGTGCCTTGGATTTGCTAGAGCTTTCGTGAACCAAATTTTTGAAAGTGTAAATTCTTTCGGATCTAGTCATTCCTACTGCAGAGTCTGCTTCTTGCACTTTTGCCTTTCCTTTCCCGTAATCCCATGGGACAGCATGAGTATCGTACTGGATAGAAGGAGGTGCTCTAAGAATGGTGAATGGGGGCCTGGGCATGGCTACATCAACCTCAAAAGGATCACGCCTTTGCACTTCAACTGGCGTTTGAATGGCAGTAGACATTGCTTCTTCTGGCTCGAGAACCCAAATGGACTCCTCCCAATCCGAGACATCACCAGCTTCTGCCATGTTGACCTGGTGGTTAGGCAGAGGGTTGTTTGCAACATTTGGTGTAGGGTCCTTGAGCTGGATGTCCTTTGTATCAATTAGCGTTTGAACCTTTTCCTTCAAGGATCTGCAAACTTTGGTGGTGTGACCCTTCATCCCAGAATGATAGGCACAGACCTTGTTAGGGTCATACCATTTTGAACGCACATCTACAAGCAACGCAGGAATTGGGGTGACATAGTCAGCCTCCTTCAGCCTTTTATAAAGTTGGGCTATGGATTCAGCCAGAGGGGTATAGTTTTTTGCTAGTCTCCTGTCATATGGGGTCTGTTTCGGTAGTTTGGTGTTTGAGTGGGTGGTGGAGTTTCAAAGTATGCTGGTTGGGCATTATAGATAGGATATGAAGCTTACTGATATTGAGGAGGAGTATTTTGGTAATATACTGGCATGGGATGGGGAGATATAGGTGGTGGAGCTAAGGGATATCGAGATTGAGGATATGGAGATGAAGGATATAGAGATGGAGGTGGGGTTGCTGCTTGGTACTTATAAGGGGTTTTGGTTCCCTAAGCCATCATTACCCAACCTATTTTCTTCCGATTTTCTTCCAATCCACCGGATTGCAGAGCTTTATTGGTGGCTTGCAAGGCCTCCAGGTTGATGATTGTTCCATTTTTGATGCCCTCTTCAATTCTTTCGCCTAATTTGATAATATCAGTGAAACTCTTCTCAGCGACAAGCATCATCTTGTCATAATATTATGGCTCTTGGGCACGAAGGAAGTAGTCTTTCATCTGAGATTCCTCGATAGGAGGTCTGCCCCTGGCCGCCTCAGACCTCTAATGTATGGCATAGTCCCTGAAGGATTCATTGGGCTTTTTCTTCAGGTTTTGGATGTAGAACCAGTCAGGTGCATTCTCCACATTAAATCCAAACATGTTCATGAAGTCTGTGGCCATATCCACCCACTCAACCCATTTCTGAGGGTCTTGTTCAATATACCATGATAGAGCCTCCCCGGTGAGACTCCTCACAAACAACTTCATGCGTATCTTCTCATCTCTTCCCACCCCGACAAGCTTGTCACAGTACATTCACAGATGGGCTTTGGGATCTCCAATGCCATTGAACATCTCAAACTTTGGAAGCTTGTATCCTTCGGGTAGTTCTACATCGGGGTGCATGCACAAATCCTCATAGCTCAGTCCTCCCAGCCTCTTTCTTCCTTCCACATGTTGCACCCTGTTGGCCAAGTTATTTAATCTCTTGGTCAGGGTTTTTATTAGAATGTCCTTTTTGGAGGACTCTGATTCATGGTAGTCATTGGTCATGGGAGCGGTTTCCACATAAATGGGATTGAAGTTGTTATTTCTAGGAGTATATGAAGGGTTTGCATTTGGATTTGGTTCTGGAATGGTTGGCTTAGTTTGCTGATTATATTGGTAAAATGGGATTTGAGTATTTTGGGCGTAAGGTGGTGGGAAGATATTTGGATGAGTGGGTTTAGGTCGAGATGTATTGGTAGGAGGATTGTTTGGCATGGTTATTTTGTTAGTGGGAGGAGGATTATCTATATTTTCGTCAAACTGGGTTCCGAGAGAAATTGATAGCTTGGCCAAGTCACGTATATGCACTACTTCTTCGTCCAACTCTAAAATCTTGTGCTCAAGTCTTAGGACAAGGTCACTTTGAAGTTGCCTTCCCTCAGAAGTCTCTACCCTTTCGTTGGTGTTGTTGTTGTTAGCTATTTTACCCTTGTCTTTGTTAGCTTGCTCTTTAAAGAGGAGGAGAAGGGGGGAGGGGCATCCGTTTTGATTGTGTATGTGCCAGAATGAAGGAAAGGTCAACCTTAGGAATGGGAAAAACAATAGAATCGACAAAAAATGGTGTTAGGGGATTACAGCAAATAATAATAATAATAGCACATTGTTTGAAATAAGCGCCCTAAATGGAAGGGACCTACTTGAGCCAGAGGTAGGCCTAAGACGACATATAAGTGATGCATAATAATTAATTCAAGCCTTGTTTGCCAATTTGGAGTTTAGAGCTAGAGAAATAAAGGCAAAACGATCTTTATATATTGAATAAATTCAACTTATTACATCATGAATATAAGAAAAATAGGAAATAAAACTAAGGGGTAAAGGATAACATGGGGAATCAAAAATACTAAATAAAACTTCATATAGGCTGGTCTCCAATGTTGGGCACAATCTGCTGCCTCATTTCTGGAGTGATCTCATAGTTGTGGTTGAGGAGGTTGCGAGCCCAACTTCTTTCCTTTTCCTCACCAAAGCCTGGAAGACCTTCTTCGTTCAAATATGCATGTTCTGTGACCTCCAAAAGCCACACATAATACTCAGGTGTGCAGATGGGTGGATGCTCTCTAACATCAATAGTTACCACACATTCCCATCTTCGCAGTATGGTGCCCACTTGTGGTATTTCTGGCCCAAAGTTATACCCATAGTGGCCCATATGGGATCACAGAGGTATCATTTGGACCTGTCCAAATTGTCGGAGGACTCGGAGTTGTGCGTATGGTTGCACACCATTTAAGCCAATAAGCTCGTTAAAGCAGAGCTTTTTACCCCTCATAATGACACGAAGAGGTCTCAACCAATAGTACTTCCACTGAATTTGAATGGCTGAATGCTCTCTCAAGTATACAAACCAGTCCTCCGTTCCTACAAGGGAAATAAAATATGTCATCCTAATGGGATGAATAAGAATTTTATTCCCCACACCCTCTTACAAATATCTACCAGATTATCCCTTTGGTAGAAGTATTCCACAGCCCAGAATTGCAATAGAAATTTACACCCCTCGAAGTATCTTTTGCCCTTGGTGCACCAAGTCAATGCTCTTATAATTTCTGTCAATATCATGGGAACTATGGTCTTCCCGCCTTGAGCCATCATACGAACCACATAACTTAAGCTAGTGTGAATTTTCCCCCTTCCATAGGGAAAACTAATGAGCCTAACAGTGCGACAACAAATGCGGTGAGGCGATACCTTTCCCATTTTGCAGAGGAGTAAGCAAATTCTCTGTGAAATTTTTCATAGCCTTCTTCATCTCCAAAATATGAGTATAGAATTTCTAAAGAAAGCCATCCCTCCTTCAAACAATGTAAGTCTGGATTATGATGCATGTCCATTTGCTTCATAAAGATTTTAGTGATGGTTTGTATGGCACAATCATTTCACATTCTTTGTAAAGGAGATCAAGACAACCACCAATCTCTTCAATTGTTGGGGTTAGTTCAAAGTCCCTAACTTTGAAAACCAACCTCTCAGAGTCCCAAAATTTCAGCAATGCCTTGATCAAGTAACGGTCTGACTCGACGGAGATTAAAGTCGTAAGGCCACCTAGCAGTTCGTTTGCCTCAAACTCTCTATTTCTCTTAATATCCCTCCACCAGACATTTAGGGTAGGATTCACTTTAACCGCCATTTGTGTGTTGGGGAAATGAGGATAGGCCATGACTCTGCAAACAAACATCAAACAAATTCTAAATTCCATGTTGACAAATTTGGCTTAATTTAATTATTATGATCATATTAACACATATTTATGCAATTTGTCTAAAGGGTGTTGGCGCCCTTTAGACGATAGGGTGACTACTAATCATGCGGATTGACACCAAGGGTCAAACCACCTAGGGCTTATGCAACATATATGACCTAATTAGGATTTCTAAGAGTTGTCTTGACACGAACTTGAAAGGGTTTCTATACGAAAAGGCTCATGGTTTCCTGGTAGTAAAACTATTTGTTCCGTCCCCGCATATGTCGACTCTCTATAAATGGGTATTTGAAGAGAAATGGAATAGTTGTGAGAGGTGCAAAGGCACAACATCGAGGTAAAAAAAGGAAGAGGGTTCCTATTGGGGGAAATATGAGTGGAATGTCAGTTTATCAAAGCAGTAACTTTTAGAACTTAAGTGGAAACAGTAACACATAGGCAGTTTATGAAAATTGGTAAATAAATAAATACATGCATAAATAAAAGAAAGTAAACATATAAACATATTATGGAATCAAGCAAATAAGGAAAAAAGGTATGAAATTAATCATGCAAGTAAATAAATAAGGAGAAAGGGAGGGGATTAAACATGGTAATAACAAATAAGGAAAAGGGAAAGTGATTTAAATAAGGAAAGCAGATAATCAAGGACAGACAAATAACAATGATAATAACCAAACATGCAATGAAATAACCAAATAAAGTAAACCCCGCATAAATCAATGAGACACATAATGGTTAGAACTTCAAATCCACAGCAGAGTCGCCATTCTTTCACGCCCCTTTTTTTGCAAAACGGATTTCCAATGCACGACCTAACAACTCTTTTTGGCATTGGCATTGGCATTGAAGTGAAGAATCGCCACCTAACGAATTAAGGAGTGTTAGGGCACCTATCTAACCTAACTAATCCAACTAATCAAACTAAGGGTCAACGAACCAGAGATCAGGTAAGGATTCAAATTACCTCGAGGGAAAGGTGTTAAGCATCCCTCGAAGTTCACAAAGGTTGGTCCCAGTCGTATCTCATGCAATTTATGTGAGTGTTACAAGTAGCAATTAAGGATACTTCATTAATTTGTTATTTAATTAAACATGTTTACTAGGTGATATAATAACTAATAAACAAATACTAAGCAATTAATAAAGAGATTAGCGAGGAGAGAGAAATTTTACAATCAAATAGGCGAATCAATTTTTACTGTTATTAAACTACCCCAAATAATTATAATTATAAAACACATAGAAGGAAAAAGGGAAAGGGAGACACCGAAACCCACAGACTTTACGAATCAGCGCTAGACTTTTTTTTTTTGGTCGGCTTATACATTCTGACAGACAAAATCAGTGTTTGTCGTCTTAATTTCGAGTCAATTGTCATCATCTCCATAAGGGCTTAACTACCCCTACCCCAACTTCCACATGCATTACGTCCTAAAAGGTGCGTAGCATCGCCACTTAACGTCCAAGAGACATTGGACTACTATTGGGATGATTTTAGACAAAACATAAATATAGGCTTCTAATAGGCCCTCTAAACACCAGGCAAAACACATTGGACGAGCAGTCAACACAAAAATCTCATAGTGGCCTCTAAATTTTAATTTAAACATACTGATAAACACAAATAGAGTGAAAATGACGCATGCTAAGTGTGTGCATACAAAAATATAACAATTATTATTCAATTTATTGGGCAAAAAATTATGACATCATAATGGTTAGAACCTAAAATCCTCAGCAGAGTCGCCATTCCTTCACGCCCCTTTTTTCGCAAAACGGATTTCCAATGCATGACCTAACAACTCTTTTTGGCATTGGGATTGAAGTGAAGAATAGCCACCTAACGAATTAAGGCGTGTTAGGGCACCTATCTAACCTAAATAATCTAACTAATCTAACTAAGGGTCAACAAACCAGAGATCGAGTAAGAGTTTAAATTACCTTGAGGGGAAGGTGTTAAGCATCCTTCGAGGTCAACAAAGGTGGGTCTCGGCCGTATCTCATGCAATTTATGTGGGGGTTACAAGTAGCAATTAACGTCACTTCATTAATTTATTATTTAATTAAGCATGCTTACTAGGTGATATCATAAATAACAAACAAATATTAAGCAATTAATAAATAGATAAGCGAGGAGACAGAAATAACAAAATCAGATAGGCAAATCAATTTTTACTGTTATTAAACTACCCCAAATAATTATAATTATAAAACGCTTAGAAGGAAAAATGGAAAGAGAGACTTCGAAATCCACAGACTTTACGAATCAGTGCTCGACTTTTTAAAAATTTTCGGTCAGCTTATACATTCAGGAAGACAAAACCAATATTTATCATTTTAATCTCGAGTCGATTGTCATCATCTCCATAAGGGACTAACTACCCCTACCCACCTTCCACATGCATTACGTCCTAAAAGGTGCATAGCCCCCCCGCTTAATGTCCAAGAGACATTGAACTACTATTAGGAGGGTTTTAGACAAAACATAAATATAGGCTCCTAATAGGCCCTCTAGACACCAGGCAAAACACATTGGACACATTGGACGAGCATTTAGCACAAAAATCTCATAGTGGCCTCTAAATTTTAATTTAAACATGCTGACAAAGACAAATAGAATGAAAAGGATGCATGTTAAGTGTGTGCATACAAAAATATAACAATTATGCAATTTATAGGGCATAAAATTATGACATCATCGCAGAAAGTAGCTTATTAACTGATTTTAGAAAATCCACAGATGCAAAAATTTTAGAACAAATTATATTATTGTGAATTAACATGCTGAAAGTGAATCACTAATTTATTTTTAGCGAAATAATTTATTAATGCAGAAGTTATATTTAAGACAGATTTTTAACGGGGCAGTATTTTTATATGGCAGAATTTAGGGAAACATGCAGAGGCTGGTTTATTAATTTTATGTCATAAAGCAGTGGCAGAAAAGTGCAGAAAATAATTACATCATGCAAATTGGTCAAGAGCAGATTTTATTTAAGAAAATCAAGATTTTAACATGCTGAAAAATTTATTAATTTATTTTTAAGTGGCAAGACAGTTCAATACGATGCAGAAAATTAATTATTTGGATAGAATTGATATGAACATATTTTTTAATTAAAACATCTTTAATCAGTTTATTTACTAGTTTATCATGCAGGCAGTGATGATTAATTATTAAACATGCTGGTAGTTTATTAGAAATACGAATTTAACATGCTGAATTCGATTAGACTGATTAACAATTCTATTAATTTATGAGTCCTATAGACATGATTTCTAGATAAGGAAATAAAACCAAATATACAACCTATAGGCATGATTCTACACCCACATGATAAAATTAAAATTGTTTAAACCCTATAGGCATATTATCTAGTTATATTAATAGTAAATTTCTACATTCTAACGATATTAACATGCAACTCAAGATTTCAAGAGTTTCAAAATTATAACAAAATTTAACACATATGATGATTAGGTTGCAATAAAGTAAAAAGAAACAACAAAAGTTGATTTTAACCCATTATTTAAAAGAGATATTTTGACATGCTTCATAATTTACAATTTGAGTAGTAGGTTGTTTATCTAAATAATTACACATAGTAAAATAAAGCTGAAAAATAAAACAGTTAGCACGTATGTCCCCCTCCCCTTAGGCGATCACCCAAATATATCATATATATACTAGAGAGTTAGAGTTACTACAAGATTATTACAGAATCAAAATAGAAAGAACGGTGAATACAAGACTGACATGTAAGCTTAAAACAACTAGTCCCGTTCGAAAATCCGTCCCCCGGCGACACTTAAAAGAAGTAATCAAGTTTTCCATGCCCTGTTAATTGGAAGAAGCAATACACTACAAGTAATACAAAACAATACAATAGCAGCCATTTACATATTTAGACAAAATAAGAGCAAGAAATTACACATATACAACCACACATGGAAAAGGAGGAGAAAACTGACCCGGATGCTTCCTTTTATTTATCAATGTCCATTTTTGGTCTTATGCATAAAAGTAATTAAATAATAATGCAAAACAAAAAATTAAATATACATGAAAGTCACTAACATGTTAAGCAGTTAAAGAAAAACAACAATGAAGACAAGTTGATTCCACACTATTCGACCAGAACACAGCAAAAGCACTTCTTAAAAGATCCCCGGAAATCCTTTTCAAGTAGAGAGTAATATATTTTCTTTTTGAGCATTCGAGTGTGTCAGCTCTGTTGTAAAGAGTTAAGGGGAATGCTTATATACTAGATAAGAGAGCACAACACTAAAGGTATGTAATAAATTAAGGGGACAAATAATTTATTATTTTCCTTATTCAAAGAGAGTGTAAAATCAGATTTAAATAAGTTTATTTTTACCTAACATAAGAGCAGCTAAACAAGACAAGGAATATTAATTAAATGTTAAACAATAATAATGTACGCATCGGCCAGCACATAAAAGAAATAATTACCTAAGTCAAATATTCATCTAATACTAGATTACCATAAATAAACAAGTAAGAATCTGTCAAGAAGAGTTTTACGGCAATGAGAGATCAATTAACAGTGATCTATCAATTAATATTTAAAATCAGTAGTAGAAAATTATAAGGAAAGAGGTAGTACACGCTTTTACTCATTAATTTCACACTTACCATAGGAAGAAAAGTCAAACAAACTACACCAATTAATTATAGGCACATCAATAATGGTTAATAATATACGGAAGTCTAAATCACAGTAAAGGAGCAATTTGGCCAAGCAATTAGCTAAATTAATAGATTTAAGGGATCTTAGCAGAAACAATTAATAAATCAATAATTACACATAAATTAAGGGGAGAAATCGGCTATGTAAAATATCAATGAAAATTGAAACAATTATTTTAGAAAGAATAAATATGATTCTCAATCAATTAAGACTTAAATCATGATTTTTACCATGGAGAGATTAATCACAGAGATTCATGGATCAACAATTCTATTATTTAACGAAAAAGAGAAGACGAAATCCGCCAATAAAGAAACTGCTAATTACAACATGCCTGCTGAAATGACCCAAAAAGTTCTTAAAAATGTGCTTCGGAAGTTACCGGAAACTTGTTTAGCTATATATAAAAAAATCCGTTTCGTTTTTCGAAAATCCGACTTCATATTCTTGTTTAGGGGGTCAAATTGAGTGGGAAATGGGTCT
>JAJOOR010022339.1:0-29683 GCA_036250505.1 Solanum acaule | reverse complement strand
AAGATCTCCATCTTTGTCCTCTATTTTTGCAGAAAATTATGTAAGTTTGAGGGTGGGTCTTTTTGACTTATGTATGTTCTTATTCAGGTTCTATCTGTTGTTGGGCTTCTACAAGACGACGTTGATCCAATGGTGTCTGTCATGAAGGTTGAGAAAGCTCCTTTGGAATCCTACGCTGATATAGGTGGATTGGATGCTCAGATTCAGGAGATTAAAGAAGCTGTTGAGCTTCCCTTGACTCACCCTGAGCTGTATGAAGACATTGGTATAAAACCTCCTAAAGGGGTCATTCTCTATGGGGAGCCCGGGACTGGCAAAACCTTGCTTGCAAAGGTTTGTGAAATTTTCTTTTGTATAATGGACTTAAAAATACTCTCTTTAAGCCTCCACTTTGATCTTCTTTGGCTAGAGTGGTAGGTCTCTTATTTGATTGAAGAAAAACCGAGAGGGTGAGTAAATAGGGATGGCAATTGGGCGGGGCGGGTTATGGTATTTGTGGGCCAGTGTTGTTGGTTAGATCTTTTGCGGGAGCGGGGTAAAGTACAATATTTTTTTGGAAAAAATATGTGGGGTGAGGCGGGTGCCCTGGTTGGGGTTTGTTGCTGCTTTTCCAGAGTGTGATTTTCAGTCCTGAAGACAACCAATGCTATATTGACATATTGTGCATGTTTGAATGATAATAAGCCTTGGCATGATTTTGTTGTGTGTGATTCTGCAGCCAATATCTGTGACGGATGAAGAAATTCTAGAAGTGATATGTTGTACTGTAGTGTTGAGAATGATGCACTACTAAGTTAGCTAATAAAGTTTTTTTACATATTGACAAAAATGTGAACACACTTTGGATTACTTAATTAGTTCTAACACATTTTCTTTTGTCAAATGGAGGCTTAACGAAATGGTATCATTGTGTGTCAAAATAGCCACCAGAAATGGATCTTTTGGTTTCATTTTTCAGAGAACATATTAGTTGCCTCTACATTCTTCTATAGAGTAAGTTCAATATAGGTGATGAGATAGAAAAGTTAAAATCATCTTATTGGGAGTAATTTATGCATCGCAAGTTCTGTAAAAACTACAATCCTCTGTGTCCAACCCCAGAATAATAATAATGTTGGAGCTATACGGGGCAGGGAAAAACAAAAAAAATGATGCTATGCAGGGTGGGATGGGGAGAAGTCTTTGTGGGTTTATGCGGGTTTTCCCTGCACCAGCCCCGTGCCGCCACATTTTTCATCCCTATGAGTAAATCAGAAGAATATTGGACCAAATACTGTTTCATGTTCTTTGAAATTTCTAAAGAAAGAATTAATCCTGTCCAAGTATATTCCCCAGATGACTTTCTAATGTTAAACTGGGGTATGTAGGAAGCCATTAAGGTTTTGTGAAGAAATGGAAATAATGATAAGTGTTATCAGGTAGAAAATTGGGAATTTTCTTAAAGTGCTGGAGTTTACTTAAGAATACATTTGACTGAAGTCCGGTATCAATGGAATTATTTATTGGGATAGATTCATATGATAATGAGCAGATTCTTTTGGACGATTGAGTGTCATTCTTTGTTTGGATAAGATTTTTTACATGTCCTGGCATGATGAGTTACTTGAAATCAACATGCAATATTACTATGATGGTACAACAAAAGTTCTTTCATAATGCCCATGTCAATTTTTTGAGGAAAATCTGGTTTGTTGGATGCCTTTTACAAGTTAAGTTGCCATTAGCCTGTTTGAGTGTCATGCTGTCTTTGAATTTTGAGGAATAATTTGTTTGTTGGATATTTTTTCCGGGTCTGGCTGCCATTAGCCCGTTCAACTGTCAAGCTATCTATTTGTGTTTGTGTAAGAACTGCTAGCAGTTACTTCGTCCGGTCCGTTTTAAATGGTGTTTAAGGGGCACACCCTTTACCAAAACCATATAATAGCATTAATTATAAGGGTTTTTTTAAACTAAGTTACCCTTTATATCACTTCAAATTACCCTTTATCTCTTCTAAGACATTTTAGGTCATCTATAGGAGCACAGGTAGATTTTGGGGAACTAAATGCCACCTTGGTTTCCTTAAATGGATACATTTAAAATTGACCGGAGATAGTACAGTCTTTGTTGAGTGTTTATTAATTGCTGTCGAGGTACCATTGTCTCTTTGGGTATGCAAAAGATAAATTCTGAGCTGTGTTAATGATTTTTGTTCAGGCAGTTGCAAACTCCACTTCGGCAACTTTCTTGCGTGTTGTTGGAAGTGAACTGATTCAGAAATATTTGGGAGATGGGCCTAAATTGGTGAGGGAGCTCTTCAGAGTTGCTGACGATCTCTCACCTTCTATCGTCTTCATTGATGAGATTGATGCAGTCGGTACCAAGAGGTTTGTCTCTGGCATCAGTAACTTGAAGATTGGAATATTGTACATTTCTGTTAATTAATGTCTTCATCTGCAGGTACGATGCACATTCTGGTGGTGAACGTGAGATCCAGAGGACCATGTTAGAGTTGTTGAACCAGCTAGATGGTTTTGATTCCAGAGGAGATGTTAAAGTGATTCTTGCTACAAATAAAATTGAGAGTCTTGATCCTGCCCTACTGCGACCTGGTAGAATAGACAGGAAGATTGAGTTCCCTCTTCCTGATATTAAAACAAGGAGGCGCATATTCCAGGTTTGTTATTGTGATGTTTGCAAATACTACTGAGTGATGAATCCTGGATTGCCTCCTATTTGCTGACTAGAAAATCTAATTTGGGATATCAGATACACACAGCAAGGATGACTTTGTCTGATGATGTCAACCTAGAAGAATTTGTTATGACCAAGGATGAATTTTCTGGAGCTGATATCAAGGCAATATGTACTGAAGCTGGATTGCTTGCTCTAAGAGAACGGCGTATGAAGGTAAGACCTCAAAATGGGAAGTTATGTTTTTCTTTTAGAAATGAGGGATTTAGTTCGGTCCCAATTTGCACCCAAATGCTCAAAACTTTGGAATTCACCAAGTTCACGTCTTCATTCATGTGTGGGGTTGTATGTTGTAATGTAAATTGATCAGGGAGCATGTTATAATTGGTTCATTAACTTTGGCTCATGTCCCGTAGGGGTTCTTAAAATCATGTTGCAGGGGTTCGGTAAAGCTTGGGAGCTAATAGTTTGCATTTTCCTATAGACGTTGACAAAATTATTCTGTTCTCTACAGGTGACTCATGCAGATTTCAAGAAGGCGAAAGATAAGGTGATGTTCAAGAAGAAAGAGGGAGTGCCAGAAGGACTTTACATGTAGTAACTACGCATCGTTTTTTGCTCATATTTGTTCAGGATTTGGTTTAGTTTGTTTCACTGAGAAGGGCATTAGCATTAGGTCTCATTTTGTACGGTGATGTTTCAGTCATTTGGGGTAAAAATTACATTCAGAACATGTGGGTTAGTTACATGAACCGTTTTCAGTATGTGCTATCTTCGTTTTCCACAGTATATTTTCTCAGATCTTCCTAGCTTACAACTCACGATCGTCAATGTTAATTTTGGCACTTATACAAAATTGTTTGGCCACTCCATGGAACAATAAGTGCTACTTGTAGATTCCCTTATTTTCCTGTCCTAAATTGTCATGGGATTCTATCCATTTTTAGGGTTTGCAGGATGATTGGGAGAGTTGGGGGCGACTAAAGAGAAAGAAAAATGGATTAGGGTTTAGAAAATAGTTGTTCACTTTGGTCGCCTCCAACTCTCTCCTCTTTCTCTTCCAATTATCCTACAAACGCTAAAAATCGACTATGAACGCAAGTCATCATCCCCATTTGTTTCATTAATTAGTATAGAGGTTCCACCAAGTGAATGTTATGATGACACCATATATTCGCTAGTTTACTTGTAGCAAATGGGGGTGATGACACAATATATTCGCTAGTTTATTTGATTTTAATAGGATTTACAGTTGTTCGCAATTAATTTTTGGTATACCAAAAATTAACTGCCAGTAAAACTAAATAAAAGAAAAGGTCATTTTTATTGATGAAATTGTGTATAATTTTGTTACTCTCTTCCTAAACTTCTCCAAGATTCGAGGGCCTTCAATAGCAAACTTCTCGAATTCTTGGATGATTTGGATTTGTATTGCAATTGTCGGAAATGTTGGTTAGTGCTTTGTTGCTTTAGAAAAGATCTCTGGAAAAAACTACATTGATCACTCCTGGGAAGAACTATGTAGTAGATATTGTAGTTTTCTACAATGCTTGTTGAAGTGTTTGCAGAATACCTCTGAATGTCGTGTTTATCCCCTATTCATAGTTGTAATGGGTGGACAAGGTTACTTATGAATGGCTAAAAGATGTCATTTTGACACTTGGCGGAGTGTGATTGGTCTAAGACTTGGAGATGATCTCACTTTCTCTACTCATTCAATTGTAGCATACGCGTACATATTAAATAGATACAGAGGAGTTAGACTCCTAATATAATAAGAAGTCTGGAAACAGAGGAAATAAACTTCTAATGATATAAGTTCCTATCCTGGAGATATCCTAACATCCCCCTCAAGGGAAGCTGTGTCCACAACAACGAGCTTGTCACGCTGAAATTGAAATCTTCGAACCGGCAAGCTTTTGTTCAATGTGTCTGCTACCTGATCCAGTGAGCTAATCTTCGAAGCTACTTTTTCTCTGATAAAATGAAAGTCTAATTCAATGTGCTTTGTGCGTGCATGAAAAATTGGATTAGTAGTAAAATAATTAGCAGACAGGTTGTCACACCAAAGCTTAGGTGTGACAACTTGGTTTGAGTTAGCATTAAACCTTGTGAACTTCTACACCCAAGAAGTAATGTAATCTGCTAAGGTTCTTCAAAGCAAAGTTTGAAGAGAGCTTATCAATTAGAGTTTTGATGAAGGCATCTGGATTTCCAGTGACAATAAGGTCATCAGCATAGACCAACACAATGATGAATATGTCGCTAGAATGGAAAATGAATAGTGATGAATCAACCTTAGAGGCAAGAAAAACATGAAGTAACACACTACTTAGTTTCGCAAACCAAGCTCGGGGGGTTTGTTTAAGGCCATATAGAGCCTTGTGAAGTCTACAAACATGTTTTTGGATATTTTGGATCAACAAACCTGGTAGGTTGAGTCATATAGACCTCCTCATCTAATTCACCATGTATAAAGGCATTCTTGATATCGAGTTGACGTAGTGACCAACCTTTTGATAATGCTAAAGCAAAAACCACTCTAATGATAGTAGTCTTCACTACTGGATTGAATGTGTCATGATGATCAATGTCAGGCTCTTGATTAAATCCTTTAACAACTAAACGAGCCTTGTATCGCTCTATAGAACCATTTGTATGGAGCTTAAGTTTAAAATATCCACTTACTACCAACAATGTTCTTTGCATTGGATGCATGCATAAGGGTCCAGGTACCATTTTGGATGAGAGCATTATATTCCTCTTGCATAGCCTTTCTCCAACTTGCATCCTTATTGGCTTGGGAGAAACAAGTAGGCTCGATGGGTAGATCGGAGAATTTGGAAGGGGATATTTGGTGGTCAAGTTGGCTTTAGATTGTGAGTGTTTTGCTCTATATCTAGTGATCATATGGTGTGGGACATAAGTAGTGTTGTGTCATTCGGACTGAATTGGTAAAGGTGAAGGGACAACACTCGGTAATAAGGGCAAGTCAACAGTGACATTCACAGTCGTAAGTAAATTTGATGACAGTGGTGGAGACTTGGGAGAAGTATTAGCTTGAAGGGATGGTATTAAAGCACCTAAAAGGGTTGGATTGATAAGAGATTTTATGGGAGTTGAATGTAAGGAATAAGGAGGTGTTGGTGCTGAAAAAGGGGCAATTACATATAACATTGAAGGAACTTGTGAAGGAGGTAGTGGCACGGGCAATGTACTGTTGTTTAGTGCAAACGGAAAAATCGACTCTTCAAAGACAACATGACGAGTGATATAGATTCGACCACTAGGTATATGAATACATTTATAGCCTTTATGTATTGGGCTATAACCAAGAAAGAGACATCGAGAAGATCTAAAAGCAAGTTTGTGAGAGTTGAATGGTCGTAAATAAGGATACAAGCACACCCAAAAACATTTAAGAAATTATAATCAGGAATTTTCTTATATAATTTCTCAAAAGGTGATATGCTATGAAGGATAAGAGTAGGCATACGACTGATGAGATACACGACAGTAGAAAAGACATCATCCCAAAAATGAAGAGGAAGTGAGGCATGCACCAATAACGATTTTCGTTTGGCGGATCCATTTTGTTCATGGATATGAGGAAAAGAAATATGATGCAGAATACCAACTTGGTCAAAGAACTTTGAACATTTTAGATATTCTCCACCCCAATCAGATTGAACTACTTTAATTTTGCGTTCAAAATAATTTTCAACTTGATACTTAAATCGCAGAAAAAACGAGTAGACTTCACTTTTAAAGGACATGGGAAATACCAAGTGAATTTTGTGCGATCATCAATGAAGATAACATAGTAACGAAATTTATTATTTGATAAATAAGGGGCAGGACCGCATGCATCAGAGTAAATCAAGTCTAAAGGATTCAAAGACAAATAAGAGGATGATGTAAAAGGTAATTTATGACTTTTTCCTTGTTGACAAGACCCACAAATGCTAGAACTCTTATTTGCTAGAATGGAAAAATCAAGTGTTCTAGCAACACTTTGAACTACTTTTATTGAGGGGTGACCTAATCTATTATACCAAACATCGAAAAAGGATTTGGACGAAAGAAAAACTTGTGATTTATTTAAGGACTACCAGTTGGATTTTCGGTGAAAAAAAGCTTGTAAAGGCCATGCTCAAATCTCCCTTACAATAGCACCTTCCTCGTTGTCCGATCCTTCATAACACAAAAGTTAGGATGAAATTCAAAATAAACATTGTTGTCAACAGTAACTTAAGCCAAACTTAGTAAACTCTTAGTAATTTCAGGGACAAATAAGATTGTATTTAAGTGCAAGGCTCTAGATGACGATAATAATTTAGAATCACCAATATGAGAAATTTTCAAACCAGCTCCATTACCAACAAAAATTTGGTATGTACCATGGTAGTCTCCTGTAAGAGCCAAATTGTTGAGATGATCATTTGTAAGATGGTTCGTAGCACTAGAATCTGGATACCAAGTTGGATCAGATACAACATTTGGTTGAGCGATGTAGGCTGCCATTTGAGTTTGTGCATTGACTTGATAAGAATGATAAAACCTATGATAACGATTGAGAGACATATGACCAAACTTATTACACACTTAGTTTGACATTGTGATGAACCTGTAAAATTGTGAGGCTGACGATGTGCATTATTGAACCTGCCACCACGTCCTCGACCCTTTCCCGAGCGTCCTCCATAATGTTGATTCAGGTTTGGGTTAGAGTTCTTTTTGTAGCCATCATCACTTTTAGGATTAAAATTTGAAGATTTTGCAGTAAAGTGCACTTGCCTTTGTTCAATAGTACTTAGATTTTCAAGACGTGTCTCATGGCTTAGCAAAAACCCATGTAAGTCAGCAAGGGATATGATTTCAACTCTATAGGTAATAGAGACCACCAATGCATTATAATCGGGATCTAAGCCACCAAGAATATACAATGAAAGATCTTCCTCAATAAGAGGTTGTGCCGCAACGGTTAAGTTATCAACAATATATTTCATCTTCTGTAAATAGTTTATCATTGATGTGGATCCCTTTTTTCGTTGTCTGAAGTTGTAGGCGGAGTTGCATCAATCGCGCCTTTGACTATGACGCGAACATAATTCCAGGGCTTGACAAACCTCCATGACTGTGGTACAACCAACAACTTGCCCCAAAACTCTCTTTGTGAGTGTTGATAAGAACCAACTCAGGAGTAATTGGTCATGTTTCCACCATGCCAAATAATTTGGATTAATAGTAGCTTCGGCAGAGGTTTCTTTTATCTAGCTACTTGCAACAAATTTTGATGGACATTTGTGAGACCCATCTACATAACCTTCAAGGCCAAGTCCTCTTAGAGTGGGTAAAACTTGGGACTTCCACAAAATATAATTATTTTTGTCCAACTTAATAATATTTTTTGGTAATAACTGTGAACTACTACCATTACTCCAACATGAAAACTTCAAAATTACAACCAAAAGAGCACCTCTAGTCCCAACCACCTCTAAGAAGATGTTTAGGACTATCCAGGCCTCAAGCAAAACTATTCCAGGAAAAAACCATAAGCTATTACCAAATACAAACAATTTTATTCTTTTGATCTAAACTATTTACTCTCTAGTTAGTCTTCTCATCAGAGTCTGACACCTCACGACACCCCTTGTGTTCTGGAGAGTGGCTAGTCGAGCTCTCACTTTTTCCTGTATCTGTACAATTGCACAACTTGTACTCACATCTATGTTTCAAAAAATCTTCTAATTCCTTGCTTCCCATGTGTGATCGATCATTGCCCCCTATATTGCCACCACAACTTCCTTTTGTATTTGCTTTCATTTCCTTCGTTCAGCCATTTCAGACTTTGTGGGACATCCTTCTGAATCATTTGGACCTCTGACCAGTTTGCCAAACTATGTCGAACTGCAATAATCCATTCACACTCGGAGAAAAGATATTGAGGAGTTTCTACCACCCCTACCAAACAGAGACAACACTTTGTATGCTCCACATGAATGTTCAATCTCATCATTCTAGACATGGTGAGCAGTTTGTTCTGGTTTGCTAACCATACGATAAATCTATGTTTTGGCTGCATAATTTTTATCCATATAAGGTTTGCTTCCCAAAGCCTGGTTTGAGCCCCTATCAATATATTATAGCTCCTTGTTACTGAATAAGTGCCACATTTTGTCAACTTGTATTTGTCATTTTGGTACCAATCTGCCATCTTAGTTTTCAGAGAGGTCAACTTTCTCCAATACCAACTACAATCTATAGGTGGTATGTGATTCCAAATATTTCCATGTTGCTTTATATACACTCCATGTACCATTTTACCCAGAGAATGTCTTGTTTTTCTGAAACCTGTCATAATAACTTCCCAACTGAAGCTTCATTCCAATTTTTGCACCCCTTAACATTTAGTCCTCCAAATTTCTTTGGGAGGCACACCTTGTCCCAAGCAACCAAAGGTGCTTTTCTCTGATCTGTACTACTTCCCCATATAAAATCTTTGCATTTTCTATCCACGGCCTTGAGCACACTTTGAGGTAAGATAAAGACTCCACCCCAAAAATTAAATAGCGAAAAGAAGAAAGCATTGACTACTTGTAGTCTTCCTTTATAAGAGAGCATCCTAGCATAAGCATTTGTTACCCTCTCGGTAATCTTCTCCACTAGTTGGTGACACTCTATCTTACCCCATTTCTTTGAAGATAGTGGAAGCCCAAAATACCTAATAGGTAGAGTACCTAAAGAGTATCCTGTCATTTCTAATATCTCCTCCTTTAAATCATCAGTGATCCCAACTAGAAAAATATTGGATTTCTCCACATTAGCCACTAATCCAGTGGTATCACTAAGTGCTCCAAAGCTTCCCGGACTCTTTGAATGGACCTTATATTCCATTTGCAGAAAATCATCAGATCATCCGCAAATATTAAGTAAGTCAGCCTTTGCTCCTTACACATGGGATGAAATTTGAAATCTGGAAGTTCACTCATTTTGCTAAGTGTTCGAGTGAGATATTCCATAACCAAGACAAATAACAGATGAGAGATTGGATCTCATTGCCTCAATCCTCTATGTCCTGCAAAGTAGCCATGCCCCTCTCCATTTATCCTTACAGAGAACTTGGTAGAGGATATACACACCATAACCATTTGAATAAATGAACTAGGAAAACCATACCCCTCTAGTGCTTCTATAACAATTCCCAACTAACCATGTCATATGCCTTTCTCAGGTCGATCTTCATCATACACCTTGGTGAAGTATTTCTGTTATAGTGCCTCAATATATCATGACATATCAATACGTTATGTACTAGAGACCTCCATGTGACAAAAGCTGCTTGTTTATCAGACACCAGGCTAGGCGGTACCTCATTCAATCTTTCACATAATAGTTTAGAGATGCATTTATATAGGATGTTGCAACATGAAATGGGTCTAAACTGACTAGCCGATTGTGGGGCTGGTACTTTGGGAATTAAAGAGATCATTGTAGCATTTAATTGCTTCAAAAGTTCTCAATTCCTAAATAATTGCAAAAATGCCTCCGTAACATCATTTCCCACCACTTTCCAAGCCTCCTTTTTGTAGAAATCACTTCCATATCCATCTGGACCAGGGCTCTTATTACTGCCAATGCTAAAAATGGCTTTCTTAACATCATTTTCAGTATATTCCCTTATCAACTCAACCTGCGTGATGAATGTTAAAGTATGGCCATATCTCAGGAAATTCCTCAAAGCCTTTCTCATATTGATCTCCTTAGTACCTAGCAAATTTTCGTAAAATGCCACGAATATATTAGATATGCATTCATTCTTTGTTTGAAGCACTCTTGTGCTATCTTTCACTTGCATTATAGCCTACTGCAGGTGCTTGATCACAAAAAAGAAGTATCTAGAGTTATCATCCCCTAATTGAATCCAAGTTACTTTGCTCCTCTGTTGTAGATACACCTCTGCTAGATATGAAGATTTTCTGAATTTCTGATACTGCGCCTTTTCCTTTTGTTGTAGATTACTATCCATGGGGTTAGCATGTAGAGCTGACGGTGCTGACGCCAATGCCTCTCTATCTTCATCTGCCTCTGTCACTATATTTCGAAAGTGTTGCTTATTCAATTTCCTTAGCTCCACCTTCAACATTTTTTGCTTCTTTACCAACTGGAACATTTTACATCCACTAACATGAACTTCCCAGATTGCTTCTACTATTTCCATAAACTTTGGGTGACTTGACCATACATTACAGTATTTAAATTGTCTAGACCTTCTGTTACCATTAATTCTCTTTAGCTTCGCTGGACAATGATCGCTTATTCCCTCGTTGAGAAAAGTAGTACTATAATCTGGCATCTTGTTCAACTATATTGCATTTACAAACACCCGGTCAATCTTCAAAAAAATCCTATTACTTCTTTGCTTATCACTCCATGTGTACCTACTCCCATGTGGAGGGAGTTCTATAAGTCCACATTTTCCAATACATGCTTGCATGTCTAGTACTTCGACCATCGAAACAAGATTTCCACCACATCTATCATCCATATTAAGAATTGAGTTAAAATCCCTCATGATGAACCATGGATCGTTACATCACATGCTCACCCTCTCCATATACCTCCACAAATCCTTCCTATCCTCCCTGGTATTAAAAGCATACACCACTGTTAGAATGAATGGATTTTTTACTCCATTATGTATTACCCGACTAGTTACTGTTTGAGCACTACTACTTTCTTCCACTACTTGGAACACATTCGGCCTCTAAGTGAGCCAAATTCTTCCATTGTAGTGATGTTTTAAGTTTGTGATAAATTCCCATCCCCTAAACATTTTCCTTGCAATTTTCTTGATTTTCCCAGCTTTTATTTTTGTTTCAACCAGCACAATTAGTCCTACCCTCTCTTTATTGCAAAGGATATTAACCGTTTTTTGCTTATTAGGGCCATTGCGACCCCTAATGTTCCAGCATATCATGTTATCCATTCCTAATAATAGGGATATTACTTCCTCCCACATTTCTGGATTGACTTGTCACTCCCTTTGTGTTTATTGATTCTTGGTTCAGAACTTGGAATGTGTTCTTAACCAGCCCTATCTGCCTTTGCTTGTAGTGTTCTTGTTGTACATTTGTTGGCCTCTGTATCTTTGTTGGCATAATCCATTCAGTATTACCCTGCTTTGTTGGAGATGGCGTCTTCGTCATCTTCCCAGTTCCTGTCTTCGCACCCCCAACTTGTGTAGCTTGTAGCATTCCTTCATCTGTCTTAGCCTTTCCTTTCTCGATTCTGGTCCAATCCTAGTCTTTTTCCTCTCCTGGTGGTTTATTCTTCCTGCATTCCTTTATATTATGCCCATACTTTTTGCAGAATTTACATATTATAGGCCTCCAATCATATTGAACTTTTTGCTCCACCAAATTCCCCCTTTCATTTTTAAACATCACCCTTTCTGGCAAGTCCGTATCAATGTCCACTTCAATAAGGAGTCCTGCAAAATTCAACCCTTGTTTCTTTTCAGTGTGACTGTCTACCATCAAAGGTTTCCCGATGAGACTTCCAATTTTACTCAAACTGATTGGGCTCCAGTATTTGAAATCCAGGCCAAGTAGCTTAACCCATATTGACACTAAGTGAAGTTCATCCCTCGTGAACTCTATCTCAGGGGACCATGTCTTTACAATAAATGGCTTGTTGTCGAAATGGTATATTCCTTCTTGAACAACATCATCCTTACCTGTTGCCATTTTGTAGCATTGCAACCATGTTGATACCCCACTTTTCACACAGACGTTGGATAAAACCATTCAACACAGCAAAAGAGGGATGAGCCCCAAGCACATAGTAGATTACAGAGTGTTTCCAATAGTCTATTTCAGTACCAATATCTTCAATTTTGATTTCACATACAAGAATCTCCCCTTGCATTTCTGGCGCAACATAATCAATTTGAACCCCGTATTTGAGATCTTAGTAATATCAAAATTATCCTAGATAGATGGCTTCGTCGTTCTATTTGGCATGGCCTCTACTTCATCAACCCAGGACATTTTGGAAGTTGAACTACGTATTTCAGACCACTCTGCCCGCAGCTGCCTCGCATCAGTGTGATTCCCCACTTCCATGTTTGACTTTACCATTTCTGGTATGGGTTGAGCTTCAACCGAATTTTACAGCTCGCTACCTACCATCACCCTCATCAATTTCGGACTATTACTCGCATTCGTCACCTTCACTTGCCCTGCTTTATTACTAGGTTTAGCACCCTCGCCGCTTTTCGATAGTGTCGCACCTTTTTCCGTTGTTCCCTCTTTCGCCCTTAGTGTGTGAGTTCCTTTCGTTGTGTTTCCCTATGCCATTAACGCCTTCTGTGAGGGGATACGAGCTCTCTTTCCTATGGATGGCGTACATTATGCTAACCTACGCTGAGAGAGACTCATATCCTGTGCCACTTCTTCATCAGATTTTTATTTTTATTCCCAACTTAATAATATTAAAATGAGTAAGATTGGACATGGAACCATAATTGGTGGATGAGCTTTGAGGAGGAAGGTTTAACGTGGTGATGGTCATGGATGAAGAAAGTGAATCACTACTTTGCTCTGATACCATGTAAGACTTGGAGAAGATCTTACTTTCTCTACTCATTCAATTGTAGCATACACGTACATATTAAATAGATACAGAGGAGATAGACTCCTGATATAATAAAAAGTCTGGAAACAGAGGAAATAAACTCCTAATGATATAAGGTACCTATCCTAGAGATATCCTAACAATTGGTTCTTGAATTTGACTAGGACTACCACATCATTTGGATACGTGATTTCATCTTATTAGTCTTGTATGCGTAGTCATCATGGCATGTGGCATGAGTTTAGGCTTCAAGGTGTAATGGACCAGACTTGAAATTATTAAAATGGACTAATTAATTTGTAAAGTCCAAATTAATTAATCAACCCAAATGAACATGAATTTCAAATTTTTGTATGAATTTAACCCAATAAAATTTATATGTCTACAAATGCCCCTTACTTCGAGACTTATTGACGTGTAGACCTGCCGAAACTTGACAATGAGACTTGAAATATTCATGAATGTGTTTTAATTTGTGTGGCTTCAAAAGTAGTTATTTCTTGTTGTTGCATTCTAGCTAGGCCACAACTTGCAAGTGATCTAACTAAAATTTCTTTCGTGCACTTTCACACAGTAAAATTTCTCACCCAGTTAAAGTAACACATAATTTGTTTGTAGTGATCTCTAATAATTTATTTTAAAAATCATTCTTGTTTGACAATAATATGATCCCTCTATATGTATTTGAAATAGAAGGGTCTTACTGAGTTATCACCTTGAGTAATCACCTTTTCTTGTTGTACATTCTGTCACACGGAATAAGAAAAAAATTGATTAGAACATTTGAACCAAAAACTAATATTTACTTTCCTTTGGAATTCAAAAGGGATCAAAATTTTCTCCAAAGAAATCTCATTCAATATGGTAGTTTTCCAATTAACGAGTCAACTACTCGAAAATTGATATCCTGTCAAGGATTTTGTTCAATTATCATGGAACAAAACTCTCTAAAAGATTTACCTCGATCAATTCATAATCAAATTTAGAGATCCCATAAATACTTCACATGTTCTAAATTAAGATCTCCTTCTTTCCTTAAGTCGTTGGTTCATTCTTTCTCTATCCATTGATATGATTTTGAAAATTAATGATAATTTCAATTAACCCAAATTAGATTTTCTTCTTCCAATTTCACTATAACTTTCCTAGTACAAGGATTGAGAATCATTCACTAGAACTTTTATATAAGCTTTTTCAAAGCATAAAAGATTTTCATCAGCGAATTCAAAATTTGTAAAGAAAAATTACTTGAGTGTGTTTAACTGCTAAGCTATTACACCACTTAATTTTATTGAATCGAGAGACATAGGCCTCTATATCACAAAAACTTGAAGCAAAAATAATCTTTGTACTTTCTCAAGTAACTTTAACTTAATTTTGTAGTTAGCCATTTTTATGACTAAGATTTACACGCTTATAGTAAAATTCATAGCTCGCTGTGGAAAAATTAAAATCACATGTCGTTAGATTTTTTCCAAACTAGAAACATGAAACTATACATAGCAAAGATTTGTAGCCAAATTCCTTCTGCATTGATATATTTTTTTTTTAATTTATTATTGAACTCAACTTTAGATTTTTCATCTTTTGATTTCTCCAATTTTGTTTTACCAATGTAACCTCTGTTTTTTTATCAGAACAACGTTGTGCGATCTTGATTTCCAACAGCGACAACAAATTTAGTGATAGAGAGATGTCATACCCTTTTCTTGATAATAAGAAAAATCAATGTGTCAAAGTTCTCACCTTGAAAGTTCATTTTTCGGTGATTGGCGGCTTCCCGCTTATTAGAAAGATGTTGGACATTCCCCTTCATCTCCCAGAATAATTGACAACAGAAATGAAGGATGTCAGTAACTGTAATTTTTAAGTGAGAAAAGAGTCTCAATACTTGTCTTGGGCGACGAGGCATTCTCGAACCAATAGCCAAGTCACACATGGCTAATGCAATTAAATGAGTTGGTCTAACGTCTTTTTGAAATACAAAAAGCTTCTCGGTTCAAACTTCCTCACATAGTGTTTGGGGAATTTTTCATTTTTTTATCACAGTTGATTCAAAAAATGGAGGGACTATCTACATTGGGTAAAAATATTTAGCTTATACATATGTGTAGGACGAATGATAGACATGTGACATATATAATGAATAAAGGATATTCGAAGGCTCTTTCATGGAATGATAGGTTTGGAGGTGTGTTTGATGAATCTCAACCCCGACTTGTTATCGAAATCATAAAATGACCATCATCGGAAAAAAGCCAGAAACTTGTTTCCCAAAGATAGGAAAGGATTGTGTGCCGATGATGTGGCAAAAGGACATATACGCTAGATATATTTGTATGTTATCCCGTAAATAACATAGGGATATTAGTTAGTATAACTAACAGTATTTCCACGTGGAATGAGGCAATTGGATATAGTACTTTAGGGCTCAAGTGGAACTTTTCTTTTGATTGATGTAGTACTTTTGTTACCTATAAATAGTAGTTTTAACACAACTGTACATTGGACACTAAACAATACTAATGAAATATATTGATATTCTTGTGCTCTAAGCTTTCTATATTTTATGTCATTCCTACATAGCTTTATCATTTTGAAACATGATCCCCAGATCTCAGACCCATCACACTCAACTTTCTTGGTTAAAGAGAAAACCTATAGTATCAGAGCTTTATTGCTTGATACGACTTTCTTTATTTTCTTTACTGTCTTCATTCTATATTTAATTAAGGGAAAATGCACAAGTACCCCCCAAACCTATGCCTGAAATCTCAGAGACACACTTATACTATACTAAGGGCCTATTACCCCCCGAACTTATTTTATAAATAATTTTCTACCCCTTTTCGGCCTACGTGGCACTATTTTCTGGACCCCGCTCGTGTTGACAATTTTTTCATTGATAGTGCCACGTAGGCCGAAAAGGGGTAGAAAATTATTTATAAAATAAGTTCAAGAGGGTAATAGGACCTTAGTATAGTATAAGTGTGTCTCTGGGATTTCGGACATAGGTTGGGAGGTACTTATCCATTTTCCCTTTAATTAACTTATAAGTGAATGTAATTAACTGCTAATAATCGAATCTACGAGTAACTAAATCAATATGTGTCCTTGATTCCCCCTCTCAATTTCTTATACTTTTAAATTTTGAAGTTTTAAAAAGGAAATAGGAATATTGATCACAAAAAATTTAAAGGGCATTATATGGCCAGAAAATTTGGCCAGAATTTAGTCAGAAATTTAAAAAGTCTATAATATTCTTTTTATTTTAAAATAAACTGATTTTCTTCCATTTTTTAATTAAAAAATATTAAAGTTAAAAGGATAAAAATATTTTAAAAAATAAAATAACATAATGTGAAATATGTTATTTATCATTCTGGCCATTTTCTGACCAAATTTTTTGGCCAAAAGGTAAAAATGAAGATGCATGTCAGACGCGTGAAAAATAGGTTCAAACTAAGTGGTTGCACTCATTTATGAACTTATTAATAATACTGTGAGGAGTAATTAAATGGAATCAATGAAGTTGGTGGTTCTTGGTCTTGCTAACAATTACACACTCATTTGAAAAGGTGTAGTTCTCTTCTTTTAAAAGTTATGAAACTATAACGTATTTTATTTTTTCCTTCCAAAATAACGTACGTTTGGAGTCAAGGGGTATTTGTGTTTGGTTAAAAATCGATTTAAATTGAAATTTAATTAAATTAATTATATAAATTAATTTTTATTTTGTTTTGGTTTCAATTTAATTCTTTTTACATTGATAATATTTAATTTGATTTGGTTTATTAAAAACAAACTAAACAGAAAATGGAATCAAATCGATACTTATATACACAAATTTTATACTATAATTTTATGTATACAATATGTTGTTTTTTTATAAATCGTTTAAATACTTTGTATATTTTTTCATGAAAATTTTATTTATTCTTAATAGGCTAATGAATTTTATTCGTTAAGCCCTCATTTATTAAAAATAAGTCATGAATTCAAACTCATTAGTTTATTCAAAGAAACGTCTATGAGATTTACCTATATATATTAAATGTATTTCTTATCAACTTTATTCAATTGATTAAAGTTTATACAACTTATGATTATTATTTTTCGTGATTCGAGAAAATGATAGCCACCACAATAAAAGATTAATAACGAATTATAGGTTGGAAAACATTTGCAACACCTCTACCTCTATATTTATTGCCTCCATCACCATTGAGCTCCATCTTATAGTTTTTTCTACCTTATTTACCATCTCCAATGGCATAATAAACAATCTCAATATAATGAGATGTATAAAATTCTAAAAAGATAATACAGTAATGATAGTCAAAATTTTATATTTTAACAAAATGGAAGAAGTTAATGACCAAATCTTGAACTAAAATTCCAAGACTTGAAAAAATTGAGGTTTTTCTTTTAAAGCTCAAAAACTTATATTTTATTTAGAGCCATGTGTCATTTTGTTGGTGGCTTATAAGGCCATTTCACCAGTGTGTGAACTGCACACAAATTATATTTTTGACAATTGTTCCTATTAATTAAGGTGCTTTAAAGGAACACTTATACTGATGTTGGAGACTTGGAGGGTTTGAAAGGAAAAAGCATTAGTTAAAGTGTAAAAAAATGAAAATTAGAGTCAAGTATAAGAGTTTGTATATGTATTTGCCCAATAGAAAATGAACACAAATTACTTAATATGATATAATTGGAGTTATAAAAAATAATTATTCTTATTTTTAATCAAAGGCATGAGTGGAAAAATTCAACAAATATATTTATCCTCATTTTGAAATTTCATAAAAAATAAATGCATAACGAAATTTTATTCATAATTTAATTTGTCTTTTAGTAATAATTATAATTTAATAAACTTAGTTATAGCGATACCTCATAGAGTATGTAAATATAATTTTTTTTTTTATAATATGGGGGATGTTAGTGTTTAATTCTAAAGTACATAGAATGTATCCAAAATAGGGTCATATTACATAAATATTTAGTGTAATTAACCCTATTATAATAGAAGATACATGGTAATGAGACAAGGTGGATGTAGGGTATGGAAGTAGTTCTCCTTTTGCGATATTTTTATGGTTAAAGGACGAATATAATGCTTAAGTGGTACGTAGTTGAAATAATTGATATAGATTGGGATTAATTTGAGATGTTTGTCAAGAAAAATAAATAATATATGCTCCTCTTTTAGTGAAAAATATAAATTAGTAGTGTACTTTTCTTGGAGAAAACATTTCAATAATTATTGTAATCGCACCATTGAAATTCTTTTGCTCTACTTCTATACTTGCTTGAGTTTACTCCTTATATATCTAGCAAGGTTTCACGTGAGCCAAGAATCTATTATAAATATATAACTTTTTAATTTTCACAAGGTAGAAATAAAACTACGTAAATATTATCCTTTTCATCCTTTATTTGTAATTGTAAAATTACAATGAGTTTGTTGTTGTGGCTAGTTCACCTTTCTTCACCTTCAAGTTGCAAGCTTGCTAGAGTATATATGTAGAGAGTTGTTACGTTTTTTCTTTTCCAGCGATAGTTTTAAGTATGGCAAAATCAAACGTCTTAAAGCAAAAAAAATAAAAAGAAACAACGTGAGAGAAAAAAAGCATTGAACTTTGAACACCCGACTTAAAAAGAAAGAAGTGCAACAAATTACATTACATTAAACACGTGAAAAATCACATAACATTACATTATGAATGAAACCAAACACCAACAACAACAAAAAGAAAAAAAAAATCACCCTTTTCTCACACTAGCCATAATACTAACCAAACAATATGCATGACATGACAAATTAAACTTGAACTAATATTAATATAATCTTCATGGAAGTGGAAGACTTCCTGCACCACCACCAGCACCGCCACCAATACCACCTAGTCCACCAACTCCACCTATACCACCTAGTCCTCCTACTCCACCTATTCCACCTAGTCCACCACCCCCAATTCCTCCACCAAATCCAGCTCCACCACCAATTCCAGCACCAAATCCACCAACATTGCCACCTACTCCGCTAACAACTCCACCAAAAGGCAGTCCATTGCTTCCAATGCCACCGATACCTCCAGCGCCTACAAAAACATTCTTTTGGTCAGAAAGACCATTGTCACTTGGCATGTCTCTTGATGCTGTGGTATGTACCACTACCAAAGCAAGGCAAAGGATAACTATGGACAACTTGTTTGCCATCACTTCCTAGTCTCTCTTTGTTTTTCTCTTTATCCTATATATTCCTTTACACCTGATGAGTGATGAGTAGTGATGAAGTGGTGTTTCCTTGAGTCTCTTTTTATAGGCAAAAAATGGGTTGGTGGAGGAATGAATACAAACATTCAATGTTGTCTCTCTCCTTTATTTATTTTTTGGAGAAACCCTTTGGTTGGTTTGCCAATGAAAAAATATGTTTTCCCTCCTTTATTTATTTTTTTGAAAATAACTCATATTTTTAACTAGTTTTTTTTATTTTATGTTTGATGGTTAGAGGAAGAGAACATTATTCCAAAAGTATATATATAATTTAGATAAATTATTATCTAGATGGGTTTGGGGTGATAGCGGGAGCAATGGTGGAGCCATATAAACTTGAGGGGTGTCGATCGACATCCTCATTCATTGAAAAATTATATTGTCATGTAGTTAGGTATATACATTTTTGTTTATGTCTATATATTACATATTGACACTATTTGACTTCTACATAATTTTACTTATTTATGTTTGAACACCTTTTAATCAAAATTTTGGTTCCGTGCGCGTGAGAGGACTGTGTGAAATTTGTTTTCTATTTCTACCATAAAAGTTATTTTTCTAATTTTAAGAAATTTTATTTTCTTAAACAATATTTTTTAAAAACTTTTGACTAGCGAAATATTTTTAAAATATTTTCTTCTATTCTAACCACACTCTTTGTTCTTACTATTTGTCTTTTAAACTTTTGGACACCCTTATTCCTTAAGAAACACATTTAACCGTTTTAAATATAATTAAGGCTTCTCTCTTAAAAATATCACTTAATTAAAACATCATAACTTCATATATATATTTTTTTAAAACACCAAAATACTTTGAAACAAATTAAACGCTATAAAGGAATTATTTAGGGTGGGAGGTTGTATATGTTTTCTTTCTTTTGAGCATTAACTATTTATTTTTTTAGTCATGTTTCAGAAAGGTGTATAGGTGGTCAAAAGAACGTGTTGTGTTAAATAGATGATCAATTGGTTACTATTAGTTATTACTGAGCTACCGGCCTATGGACCCTCTGTCTGCAACCTACTTACACTAATTAATTTCTATTTTTTAATTTTATTTTACGTGTGTGAGGCATATGCCAAATCATACTTGGCTAAGGAAATTATTACTGACATTATAGTGTGGGAACCACTTCCTCATCTCACACCACTTTTTTTTAATATGTGTCTTTGTCAGTTTTTGCACATATCAATTAATTTTATGAAATAACTTTATTGATCAAGGTTAAAATAGATGAAAGAATTACCTAATGTTCTTTGTTTTTGCTCTTAACTAAACATAAGGTATCTTGGTTTTCAACCACTAGGCTCACATCTTTCTTTTTTATTTTTTTATTTTTTACTTTTCTTTTCATTTTCTCTTTTCCATCAAAATTCTTTAATATATTCTTCAACTTCACTTTCCAATTTTTCAATTCCTTCAATTCCATATCTTCATCCATCATTTTTTTCCAAATAAAATTTTAAACAAATAATGGTAAAATCAGTTATTAATCACAAAAATTGGCTCAATTTATTTTACCTCCGGATCCACAAAAGGATTCCACCATCTTTTTCATGTCTCCGACGTCAAAATGACATTTTTTTCACATCAAACAAATCAAAAAGGGTAAAAACTAAAGAACTTGTATCGAAAGAGGTTATTAAAATTGTTTCTTATAAACCTCAAAAAAATTTAACAAACATCTCATCAAGTCAATTGTTTATGCAATAGAACATTAGGTAAGAAATAATTCAAAATAACTAATATAAACGTAACGTAATTAATACCAGCATTACTAAAACACTACATGCATGCAAGAATATGTAAAACGACCCCTTAATTCATTTACTGCCCTTTATAGAGAGTGGGAGCATTTGATTTGTCAAACTAACTCCATAAAAACGATTTAAAAGGCATTTAAACATTTGAAATTTATGATTGGGCAGATGGAAACAGTTGAACTCCGATGACATTTTCTTCTTCTACAGAGATCAAAGAAATAAAAATGACAGCTAATGCTTTCTCTAACTAAAGACCTTCAAAAGCTAGTAGTAAATGCTTTTGTCAGTAAGTTGCTGGCTGTTAGTTAAGATATCGCATCCACTTAATTCCTTCCTTCTTGTGCAACATGAATCCTATGCAAATTATAACTATTCCTATTTATCATGCCCCAACTACACACCAAACGGTGGATCTAAATATCAAAAAATTTGATCGATTCGAATTAATTTGAAGTTTTAATTTTTTGGTTTGATATTGGTAATTTTTTTTTAAAAATCAGTTCTTCAGTTCGATATAAGAGTTTCGGAATTTTGGTGCATTGAAGAATCAAATTTTTATTAATCTTTTAAAAAAAAAATAGAAGTATTATATATATATATATATATATATATATCAATTAGCAATTAAATCATTTATGAACAAATCAAAGTACGTAGCAATAGATTTACAATCAAGATAGTTAACTTTGAATATTAATTTTCAAGAAGAGCCGGTCGAACATATTTTTGTCGATGTACATGTAAAGGAATTTGTCTTCATCCTTGTATTCCTCGAGCAATAGTTGGTGGTACAATGTTCTTGAGAAAGACAAATATGTTTTTTTAAGCACAATAAGTGTTCCATAGTGAGACATATCATCATCACTTAACAAGGTTAATTATTTTTATTCGCTCTGAAAACCCGTTTTCAAAATACCAAACCAAATTAATGTTGATAAAAGCCAAACCGAACCGAATTAGTTCGATTTGATATTTGGTACACACTTTTACAAAATCGAAAATCAAAGACGAACATAATTTAATAAAAACGAACTAAAGAACCGAACATCTATCCCTAAATCAGACTGAACGTTTGATTATATGGTGGGTACCTACCAAAAGCGAGACTCCTCTGAAGTTAATTTTTTTTCATAAATCTAACGACATAACATATTCATACGTATGTACAAAGCCAAAATTTTAGCGAAACATATGTATGAATTTAATTATATTTCAATATAAGTATCGAACATTGAGTAGGAAAATAAAAAAATAACTATATATATAAATACGAATTTTATGTATACTGTTGCTAGTATTGTATATTCCACTGCTGCTGGTTGGTTTGGATCGTAACCTATCATATGATTCAGTTAATGTTTCAATTGATGGATATATAAGACACCAACCACCCATTGATATTATTACGCTTGGTTTGGTTGTCGCAGAAAATTATGCATAGAATCGTTAATATGAGCTAGATTCATTGGGCCAATCCGGTCCAATTCATGATTTGGTAAGATTGGATTAAGATTTTTGGTGTTCATTTAAGAATAGGAATAAGGCACAAGTACCCCCTAGATTATGACCGAAATTCCAGAGACACACATTAATTAATCTAAGGTCCTACTACCCCCCTAATCTCATTTTTGTGTAATTTTGTACACCTTTTGGCTTATGTGGCACACTCCGTGATTCCACCTAAGTGAGGCGCGTGGGAGATGTTTGGAGGCCACGTAGGCTAGAAAGGTGTACACAATTATATAAAAAAAAAAGTTCAGGAGGGTAATAGGACCTTAGTTTAGTTAAGGTGTGTCTCTGGGATTTCGGTTATAGTCTAGAGGGGGTACTAATGTCTTATCCCTTTAAAAATATAAGTAACTTTCAAATTTTTATTTAAATTATATATTTTATTTGATTAATTATCTTTTTTAATATTACTTTATATTTATTATCATTTATGACATAACTTTTGCTTTAATAGTCATTTAATATTTGATATCATCGGAGTATATATATATATACTCTGGTGGTATCAAGAAAGAAAAAGTCACTTCAGTGATAACACTACTAAGTTAGAGCCTGTTTGGATTGACTTAAAAAGTAGTTTTTGAGTCAAAAATAAAAAGTTAAACTTAAATGACTTTTAAGTCAAAAAATAAAAAGTATGAGAGACCTACTTTTGGTCTTTAACTTATATTAAATTATTTGTAACCTTGTCAAACAGTTCCTAACTTATTTTCAGTTATTTTTTATTTATTTTAAGTTATTTTTATATTTGCCAAACATTTCTAAAAGTAAAAAATTGACTTAAAATTAGGTTTGACCAAAGTTTAGGGTTTAGGTTTGGTCAACTTTTAAGTCAATCCAAATACCGTTTTACTCCTTGATAACATTAGAGTGTGTATGTATATATTATACACACTCTGATGGTATCAATGAAGAAAAAGTCACTCCAGTGAAAAACTACTAAATTGCTTCTTAATACTATTAGAGTATATATATACTATGGTGGAATCAAAGAGTGATTCAGTGAAAAAACTAATAATTTACTCATTGATACCATTAGGGTATATATATATACACACTAATGATATAATACATTTGTATTAAAAATGTTTTAGTTATATAAAATTACATGGTTAATAAACATATGTTAGTTAATTAGTCATCATAGCTATAGTTTTAGTTAATTATCACTCGCGACCAACATTCAGTGATAATTACGTGGGTTGGAGTTTCGAGTTTGTATAATTCAAAATTTGTATAATATAATTTATATAACTTTTGGATAATGTAATTTTGTATAATATAGTTTGTATAACTGTTTAAAGTTCAGATGTATGTGTTTGTATAAATTCGTTATTTCAAGTTTATACAAAAATAGTTCAATTATACAAACGTACCCGCGTATTATATATACAAACCCACGAATTATACAAACACGTGAATTATACAAACGAGACAACTTAAACTGTAGCTACAACTCGTAAATATACAAACTATAGCTATGGAGCATAATTAAGTTTATTATAGTGGTTATTTACGATTGAAACATACCTATAATATATATATATTATATATTGAATTCAAATATATTATGATTTTTTTTCTTCTTATTAACGATGTTAAAATATATTATTGTATTAAAAATAATTTAGTTATGTCCAGCTGGAAACCCAAGTCACTAGGTATTTTTAGACTACATGATTTCTTTCATATATTACTAATACTGTATTTGTGGTGTCAGCTCCACCAAACCATACGAATTTTTTACATAAAGATTCAGCCGCTTGGATCAACCATATCAATGTAAATAAAAGAAATAAAGTGAGAGAAAAGAAGTGTGGACGTTGAACACCTGACTTTAAAAGAAGTTTAAAAAAGTGCAACAACTTACTTTCATTGAACACGGAAAAAAATCATGCATGTAACATTACAATATGGATAAAACCAAACAACAACAACCAAAAAATGAAAAAAAAAAAATCACTCTTTTCTCACACTAGTTAGCTAGCAATCTTGACCATAATCAAACATGCATGCATGAAACAAACTTAACTAATAAAGATGAGAATAAAAATTAGTTACATGAAAGTGATGAATAACTTCATGGAAGTGGAAGACTTCCTGCACCAGCATCGCCACCAATACTACCTACTCTACCTAGTCCACCACCCCCAATTCCTCCACCAAATCCAGCTCCACCACCAATTCCAGCACCAAATCCACCAACATTGCCACCTACTCCGCTAACGACTCCACCAAAAGGCAAGCCATTGTTGCCAATGCCAGCGATGCCTCCAGCGCCTCCAAAAACATTCTTTTGGTCAGAAAGACCATTGTCACTTGGCATTTCTCTTGCTGCTGTGGTATGAACCACTACCAAAGCAAGACAAAGGATAACTATAGACAACTTGTTTGCCATGATCACTTCCTATTATTGCCTAATAACTTTTCTTTTCTTTATCCTATATATGCCTTTACACTTGATGAGTAGTGATGAAGTGGTGTTTCCTTCAGTATCTTTTTATAGGCAGAAAATGGGTTGGTGGAGGAATGAATACAAACATTTAAACATTTGAAAACAGTTGTTCATCAGATGACATTTTCTTCTTCTGCAGAGATCATATAGTAGAAATAAAACTGACAGCTAATGCTCTCAACTGGGGAGTGATCAGGAAGCACTACAACAAAAATAACCTTTAGCGATAATAAATATAGACATTAATAAGGAGCGCTAAAATTTTTATCGGCATTAGTTAAGTGTCATTAGAATCAATGTCGCTAAACGCTTTAGGGACATATACAAAGAGTGCTTATTGCCACTAAAAATACATATTTAGCGTCAATTAAGCTATTGCCGTTAATTAATTGCCGCTAATGATCATATTTTATGTAGTGAAGACCCCTTCAAAGCGTAGTAGTAAATGTTTTTTCCAATAAGTTCTTGGCTCTTGTTAACATATCCCATCCACTTAAAAGCTAAAAATAACTTAAAAGTAAGTTTGATTAACTTTTAAGTTAATCCAAATAGACTCTTAATCCCTCCCTTCTACTGCAACATGAATTCTATGATAATTATAACTCTTCCTATCATGCCCCAACTGCACAAACCTAACGAATTCAAACTGAACGTTTAATTATATGGTGGGTACCTACCAAAAGCAAGACTCCTCTAAAGTTAATTTTTTTTCATAAATCTAACAACCTAACATATTCATACATGTGTACAGAGCTAGAATTTTAACAAAACATATTCATATGTATGTATGGATTTAGTCGAATTTCAATATCAATATCGAACATTGAGTAGGACATAAAAAAAAATAAAGTAATAAATATACAAAAAAAAGAAGAAGGAAAAAAGGACAAATATACCTCTGAGCTATCATAAATGATATCTAAATACCCTCTATTATACTTTTTTGACACTAATGCCCTTGCCGTTTAATTTTTGGAGTATATATATACCTTTGGACTAACGGAGGGACTCATGCCTCACTCTTAAAGATCTACCCAAAATTTATTTGATTTTTACCCATCATTAAAAGACCCACCTAACAAATTCAAAACTCACCCAAATAACTTAGAAACCCACACTCAAATTATAATCCAAAAACACCCCAAAAATCTTCACTTTCATTAGCCATTTAATTCCCTAAATTAGACCTTATATCAAATTTCATGAGACATTTTAATTTGAACGGAATCGCACAAAAAGGGCAAAAAACAATTCCGGCGTTGGCAACGGCAAAAGAGAAGAACCTCATCTGGGTATTGTAGGAAAACTCATTTCTTTGATTTGAAATAATATGTTGTTGTTGAGTGAAAAGAGTGAGGTGTCTTGCTTCAACTGCCATGGAAATAGACCTAGACAAAGATTAGTTCATTTTTTTTTTTTGGAGCATTTCGATTTTTGAATTTGTCTTCTAATTTAGTGATGGGCTTAGATCTGACTCGATGATAATATGTTGTTGAGATTTCTGATAAAGTTTTGATCTTTTAATCGATTTGGTCTTCAAAGTGTTCCATTACTTCTTTAAGCATATTAGGGCTTGTAATTTGTTGGTTGAAGTAGAGTGAATTCTTACCCAAGATTGATTTTTTCCATGGAATTTGAAAGTTTATTGATGTAATTTTGTTTCCGATTTGATTCTTTGATATGCTTCAATGTATTGCTTTTCGTTTGAGATGTATGTTGTGGTATGTGGTATCAAGATTTGAGTTCTTTTAGGAATGAAAATTGTTTTTATTTTTGAGATGGGCATATGAAAATTTTGGCTTATAATTTGGGTTGGATCTTAGTTATTTGGACGAGTTTTGAATTTGTTGGGCGAGTCTTTTAATTATGGATAAAAATCAAATAAATTTCGGATAGGTCTTTAAGATTGAGACATGTGTCCCCCCGTCAGTCAAAGGATATATACACTCAAAAAATTAGACGATAAGAGCATTAGTGTCCCAAAAGTATAACATAGGATATTTAAATAGCATTTATGATAGTTTAGGGATATATTTATCTTTTTCCCAAAAAATAATGATTAAGAATTTAATATATATTGTTGCTAGTATCATATATTCCACTGCTGCTAGTTAGTTTGGGTAGAATATGGGGTCGCGCCTATGTGGCTAATTGAACGTGACCTTATTATATGATTTAGTTAGGTCTTATTTGTTTTCATTAAGCTAGCGTTTGGCCATAGATTTTCAAATATTTTTGGCAAATATTATCTGGGTGAAAATTTGGGTGAAATTTCACCATGTGTTTGACCATAGTATTTGGGAAACATATTTGACTTTTTAAGAAAAATGTGATTTATACCCATAAGTTTTAAAAATTATCAAAACTAACCATAAGTTTGTATTAGAAGTCAATGGATCTTCGTTGCAACAAATAACTAGTGTCCATGACATTGGAACAATGTGGTAGTTTGGAGTGAGTGCAACAAGCATCATTCCATACACCGTGAAGTAGACAAAACACATGACTTTGTTAACATGGGTCAATTGTTCATCATTTTCATCAACAGTCATATCATCACTTTCATATTCACTGAATATTTCATAACTACTTTGGTGTTCACGTAAAAAATTATGTAATACAACGCAAATAACTACTATAGAGGGTGTTTTTGTAAAATATAAAAGTTTGGTGTAAAATTTTAAGTTTTAAAAGATCCCAAATAATGAGATTTGGTCCAAATACTAGAAAAAATTAGTATTTGGAAATTTGGAATATTTGCCAAAAAATTTTGCCAAATAATGACAAATTGTATGAACAAACACTATTTGCCAAATTTCCCCCCAAATATTACTTGAGAAATCTATGGCCAAACGGGCCCTAAGATTTAGTAGTGTAAATCTGAATAATTAAGATGTGGTCGTTATATCTAAACACTGAATAATTTAGACAGTTTGTTTTTAAATATTTGAATGTACATAAATTATTTATATGTACATAATAAATATACAATTCAAATAAAAATTAATTAAATATTAAAAATGAATTATAAAAAAAATATTATTATTTGATAAAAAAATGAAACATGTATACTCGCTAGTGATGGTGCTGATAATAATAGTTGTTGTTAGTAGCTAGTAAATTAGTAATGATGGTGGTGATGGCGGAGGTGGTTGGTGTTATGATAACTAACATAATGGTGATGAATGGTAGTGGTGTCGATAGTTATAATGATGAAATTGATTGATGTTAGTAGTTGGTGGTGTTGATGTTAGTAGTTGACGGTGTTAATGGTGATGAAAAACGAAAGTGTAGTGGTTGGTGAAGTGTTTGTGGTAGTTGGCGGCGGTGCTACTTATGACGATGAAGGTCGTTGGTAGCAGAGATTGATCATAGTGGTGAAGTGGTTGATAGTTGTGGTGGATGTGAAGGTGACAATATTGGTGATGATGACTAAAGAGTGTATGGTGGTAGTTGGTAGCGATGCTAGTTGTGATGACAAAGTTTATTTAGTAGGAATTGACTATAGCGTGATAATAGTGGTGGTAAAGTTGGCGGTGACTAGAGAGATGGGGTAGTGATGGCAATGGATATAATCATAATAATAGAGGAGGTAAGTGTTGGACATGGTCTGTAGCTACTGGAAAAGAAAGGGCTAACCCATCGGTGGCCCCCTAAATTTGGCACGATTTTTCACTTAGACACCTTAACTAAGCTTTGTTCATTTTAGACACCTCATGTCACGTTCAACTGTGTCATTTTGACACTTTTTCGACAATCTGCCAAATTTGTAAGGTGTGTGTAACACACTCGCTGATGACGTGTCAAAGTGATGAATTAAATAAAGACACGTGACATATATATAAAAAAAATTATTAAATGATGAATCTTGAGTAGGAAAAAAACTACCAATGACTCATTGACATGTGGCATTTCTCTAACTAAATAATTTTAAATAAAAAATGCTTTTAATAAAAAGAAAAATATACCCACACCACCCCCAAATTGTCTTCTCTACTACCCACCCCCACCTCAAACCCCAACCCCTCTCTCTCACTCAGGTTTTCTTCTCCACCCACCACCACCCCCGACCCTCCCCCACCCAAATGAGTCAAAAGAAGAAGCTTTTTTTTTTTATTTGGACTTTTTCTGTGATTATGATGTGAGAAGGCATACAAATGGATTGGAACGCTAAAATTGTTTGTTGTGAATGTAGGATTTGATAATTGAAAATATGATTTTTTGCCATTTCTGAGTGTTTTTTTCTTCTTGAAATTTATGTTGATTTTCTCAAATTATTTTGAGGAGGAAGAAGGACAACAAAATAAGTGAAAATATTTAAGCTTAAAATTTATGGGCGCTAGAATTCACTTTT
>JAJOOR010022338.1:0-33111 GCA_036250505.1 Solanum acaule | reverse complement strand
TAATTTCTACCCTCAGACCCATTACTTGTTGTTCCGGGTCACGGGTTGGCTTACCTGCTGGTGGGTTATAGTAGGTGCCATCATGACTTGATAAATCGGGTCGTGACAGGGACTCAATTAGATTCGGATAATGGAAAGTCCGAAATTGAGGGTAAACCTCTTTCTTACAAAGTTAATTCATACCCAACACTCGAACCTAACACTTTTGGTTAAGGATGAATAAATAATAACTTCTACTCCACGAAAATCCTTGTTGGTAAAATACAACAAATAAGTTAAACATATAACCAAATATTTAAGAGAAAGTAAATTAAGTTATTATTAGTACCAACAAATAGTTGTGGTGAGATGTATATGGATAGTCCATCCTTAACTAGAGGTCTCGGGTTTGAGCCTTGTCTATGAATAAAATTTTGATAGAGAGTGTCTTGCAAAATCTTAATTAGTCAGGATACAATATGCTATATTAAAAAGCAAGTGAAAATAATATTAATTACAATTTAATATTATCATCATATACCATAAGTAAAACTAGTAAAAAAAATTAATCGAAATTACAAACTATCATTTCCTTCAAAAAAAATTATTATTATCAACAATAAATGAATATTAATTAATAGGACACAAAAAAAAAACAACATATAGGACGATACTTTATATGAAAAAAACACAAAATAGATTTTAAAAAAGCAAATGTTTTCACTAAGGAGATTGAGAGGTTATACACTAAAAGATGGAGGATTGATGAGCCTAACCTCATAAACGTTGAGATCACCTTCATATTCGTATTAAAAACATATCTAATTTTCATATGTGCAAGAAGAAAAAGTTTCTTAATTTACTTGGTGTCTGACACTCTTTTTGGGACTCAATTAGATTCGGATAATGGTAATCCTCTTTCCTACAAAGTTAATTCATGCCCAAGACTAGAACCTGATACTTTTGGTTAAGGATGAATGAATACTCACTTCTACTCCACGCCAATCCTTGTTGGTAGAACACAATAAATAAATCAAACATATAGCCACATATTCAAGAGAAAGTAAATTAAGTTATTATTAGTACCAACAAATAGTTGTTGTGAGATGTATATGGTCTATCCATCCTTAACCATAGGCCTCGGGTTTGAGCCTTGTCTATGAAGAAATTTTTTATAGAGGGTGTCCCTCAAAAATCTGAATTAGTAAGTATACAATATGCTATATTGAAAGCGAAGTAAAAAAAATATTAATTACAATTTAGTATTATCATCATATACCACAAGGAAAACTAGTAAAAGAACATAATCTAAATTACATACAATCGTTTCCTTCAAAAAAAAAATTATTATCAACAATAAATGAATATTAATTAATAGGAAAAAAAAAACATACTAGACAATACTTTATATGTAGAAAACAAAAAATAGATAAAAAGCAAATGTTTTCACTAAGGAGATTGAGAGGTTATACACTAAAAGATGGAGGATTGATGAGCCTAACCTCATAAACGTTGAGATCACCCTCATATTCGTATTAAAAAAATATCTAATTTTCATAAGTACAAGAAGAAAAAGTTTCTTAATTTATTTGGTGTCTGACATTCTTATTGGGATTCAATTAGATTCGGATAAGGTAAAGTCCGAAATTGAGGGTAATCCTCTTTCCTACAAAGTTAATCCATGCCCAAGATTCGAACCTGATACTTTTGGTTAAGGATGAATGAATATTCACTTCTACCCCTCTATGATCCTTGTTGGTAGAACACAACAAAAAAATCAAACATATAGCCACATATTCAAGAGAAAGTAAATTAAGTTATTATTAGTACCAACGATTAGTTGTGGTGAGATGTGTATGGTCTATCCATCCTTATTCAGAGGTCTCAGTTTGAGCCTTGTCTATGAACAAAAATTTGTTAGAGAGTGTCCCTCAAAAATCTGAATTAGTCGGTATACAATATGCTATATTGAAAACGAAGTAAAAATAATACTAATTACAGTCTAGTAGTATCATCATATACCACAAGGAAAACTAGTAAAAGAATATAATCTAAATTACATACAATCGTTTCCTTCAAAAACATTATTATTTTCAACAATAAATGAATATTAATTAACAGGGAAAAAAACATATAGGACGACACTTTATATGTAGAAAACACAAAATAGATTAAAAGTAAATGTTTTCTCCAAGGAGATTGATATGTTGTTCACTGAAATGTGGAGGATTGATGAGCCTAATTTCATAAACTTTGAGATCACCCTCATATTTTTTTGAAAAATATCTAATTTTCATAAGTACAAGAAGAAAAAGTTTCTTAATTTACTTGGTGTCTAAGATTCTTATTGGGATTCAATTAAATTGAGGGTAAACCTCTTTCCTTCAAAGTTAATTCATGCCTAAGACTCGAACCTGACACTTTTGGTTAAGGATGAATGAATACTAACTTCTACTCCACGACAATCCTTGTTGGTAGAAAACAACAAATAAATCAAACATATAAACAAATATTAAATAGAAAGTAAATTATGTTGTTTTTAGTACCAACAAATAGTTGTGGTGATATGTATATGATCTATCGATCCTTAACCAGAGGTCTCGGGTTTGAGCCTTGTATATGAACAAAATTTTGTTAGAGAGTGTCCCTCAAAAATTGAATTACTCAGGATACAATGTGCTATGTTGAAAAGCAAGTGAAATTAATATTATTTAGAATTTAATATTATCATCATATACCACTAGGAAAACTAGTAAGAAAATATAATCTAAATTACATACAATCGTTTCCTTCAAAAAAATAATATTATTATCAACAATAATTGAATATGAATTAATAGGACGAAAAAAAAAACATAAAGGACGATACTTTATATGTAGAAAACACAAGATAGATAAAAAGTAAATGTTTTCACTAAGGAGATTGAGAGGTTATTCACTAAAAGATGGAGGATTGATGAGCCTTATCTCATAAAATTTGAGATCACCCTCATATTTTTTTTTTTTAAAAAAAAATCTCATTTTCATAAGTACAATAAGAAAAACTTTCTTAATTTACTTGGTGTCTGACATTTTTATTGGGACTCAATTAAAATTCGGATAATGAAAAGTCTGAAATTTAGGGTAAACCTCTTTTCTACAAAGTTAATTCATGCCCAAAACTCAAACCTGACACTTTTGGTTAAGGATGAATGCATACTAACTTCTACTCCACGACAATCCTTGTTGGTAGAACACAGCCAATAAATCAAACATATAACCAAATATTCAAGGGAAAGTAAATTAAGTTATTATTAGTACCAACAAGTAGTTGTGGTGAGATGTTTATGGTCTATCCATCCTTAAGTAGAGGTCTCGGGTTTGAGTCTTGTCTATGAAGAAAATTTTGTTAGAGAGTCCCTCAAAATCTGAATTAGTCAAGATTGAATATGCTATATTGAAAACCAAGTGAAAATAATTTAATTACAATTTAAATTTTATTCTAAATTCCTTTTGAACTATTTTATCTAGAAGAATGATTATTTCTGTAATAATGAGTTGTCACGTTTAATATTCCACTGAGATGTGTTATTTTTACCTTTCAATATGTGATTAAGATAATTTTAAAAGAACATGTAAATATGACATCAAAATAAATACAATATACAGATTTGTAGTGAACTTCTATTGATACAACTATACGTACCCGCGCGTTATGCGGATATATTAATTCATAATTATTTTAAATTCGTAAACATCAAATAGATAAAATAATTTTACATGGTTTTCTCTTTTTATATTCATAATTGATCAATAGACCAACTTATATGTTGCACGTTTCAATTTTTATCCTTTATTTTTTAAACAGAAGCATTCATCTTTATTATTATAATAATTATTTAAGATTAAAAATTGCCTTACTAATTGAGAAGAGATTCTTTAGTATTAGAAATTTTTTTATAATAAAGATAGTTCTTAATCAATTACTCAATTTAAAGAATTCATATAAAAATACTCAACACAAATTTAAAACATGCCTCAATAATTTAAAAAATTAACTCCAGTAACAATTAGAGATAAATTAACTAATTTAATCGTCATATGAGACAAAAACTAACCTTATAGTTGCTATTAAAAAGGGGTAAAAATGTGATTTACTCTTTTATAATAATCATATTTAATTAGTTTGCAAATAAATTTTAATCTACTTTTTATTTATTTATACGTACTCTACCTTTGTATATTTTATTATTTTTTTGTTAATAAGTTTCTAGAGTTGGCGCGTGAGAATGTAATGGAAAGTTATAAAACTGCCTATTTAAATTTTAATTGTAATTAAAAATAATAATTTTATGGAAAAAAACATTGTAATATTTAGTTTGTTGCTTAATATTTATATTCCTGCTTTATTTAAATAAGGAATTTGAAGTTCTTAAATTTTTTAATCTAAAATAGATCATTTAATTATTTAATTTTTAAAATATAGATTTCAAAATTTTAAAAATTGTTATATCACATTAATTTTAATTTAAAATTTAATTACAAATTACAAATAAATATTTTTTCTTAATAAGAATTACTGTTTTTGTGGTGCTGAAACATGTCGTTATTAGAAAAATAGATTAACTATATTAAGATTTCTAGCCAAAAGAAAATCCTTACAGAATATCCAAGAAAATTGGCAATGTAGCTTATGAGTTGGAGCTACCTTCAGAGTTAGCAACAATCCATCTGGTATTCCACATTTTTTTGTTGAAGAAGTGTATGAGCGATCCTTCACTTATTATACCTATTGAAAATATTGGTATTAAGGACAACCTATCTTATGAGGATACCCGTTGAGATACTTGATCGACAGGTTCGCAAGTTGAAAGCCAATGAGGTTGCATCAGTCAAGGTCTTATGGAGGACTTAGTTTGTCGAGGAAGTTACTTGGGAGGATGAGGAGGATATGAAGGATAGGTACCCATGTCTCTTTGCTTCCGGAGAAATTCAAGACCTAGGTAATGATTTTTGTAAAATACTATTTTAATTGATATGCTAAGTTGTGTTAAATTGCATGTTGGGTGTTTGAGTTGGGTGTTAGATGTTGCCACCCTTAGTTCTATTTAGAGTGATATCATCCAAGGAAGAATGCTCCCAAGGAGGAGATATTGTAACATCTCGATCTTAGAAAGGGCTAATTTTAGAAAGAATTAAATTAGAAATAGCCAATTTGAGATTAGTGCAAGTTATTCTTAAATTGTGAGTTGTGGGTCAACTTCAAACGACCATAACTTTTAGCACAGGATGAGTTAGGTGGCCCATGAGAGATCAAATCGAAGATCGTTGAGTCCTCTTTCCAACGCCGCTTAGTTTGCTAAATTCCGAGTTCTAATGAAGGAGATATTCCCGTTTGAGTACAACCTATCTAGTTAAGAAAATGAATCCGAATTAAGGAGGGGTATTTTGGTCTTTTCATTACCCCACTAGGCCTACACGTTTTGTTCACCCAATTAGGGGTCAAAGATGATTAAAATCAATTTTCACTCAAGTCTAAAGCGTTCAAGAAACTAGGGCAAAGTTCAAAAGGAGAAAAAAGGAAGCTTTCAAGAAGTTCTTCAAGATTTCGGGGAAATCTCCAAGAACTGAGTTCTTTCGAGGTATGTAAGCTTTCATAGTGATGGGTTTGTTCACCCTCACTCCAATCATGAGTTTCCAATTTAAAATTCATCCATGACATTGAATATTTTGGGTTCTTTATTGAGTTCTTTGAGGTTTGGTGCTTCATTCTTTGGTAATGGGATTTTGTTGAGTTCGTAAGGTGAGGATCTTGCGAATGAGTGTTGTTCTTGAGGGATTTTGAGTGGATTTTGTTTACTTTTGTTGGAAAATGAATCTAAGGGAGTTTGGAAGAAATCCATCGATTCTAGATTAGGACAAAAAATTGATAAGAAAGATTTGTCGGAACATTCTGGGAATTAGCTGGGGTGACGTGCCCCTGATGCCCAGGATGGCTGGCACCTTGTGCCTGCAGTGCGCCACAAACCAACCCCAAGTAAATGGAGGGCTGGCGCGGCGCACCAGGAGCGTCAATCCACTTTTCCTTCCGTTCTTCGATTTGTACTTGTTCCTTTGAGTCGAGCTTTCCATTTTTCAAAAGTTCTTCATATACTTTAATTGTACAATAAAAATGATAACATTGTATTTTTATTCTTCTTGCGTTACGGAGGCATCAACATTACTAGATGAAGGCAAGTTCAAGTTGAAGAGTTTCTAGACTTTGTCTGATTTTGTTTGTTTGTTTCTTATTTTAGTTTGGTCCTTTTGGGGATCTTTTACTTTGTGATGCTGATATACTTCTTTGGTCTTCTTCTTCAAACACTTTTATCTTTCATTTTATAAATTAAATATGGCCTTTAAGGCTTGCTTTGATTTTAAAAAGTAAGTATTGATAATTGGAATTATTATCATATTCCTCCAACACCACTTATAGTAAAATAGGAGTTATGAATATTGGTGTATATCATATGAAATACTTAAAACAACAAAAAACTTATGGTACAAAAGTTAAGAATGAAGTTAAGGTAGACAACAATGATGATGATAATATATCCTTTAATTTCGCTATTTCTCAAATTCAAACTCAGACTCACGTTAATAATTTACTACCTAAAATTTCGAAAATGAACTAGTATATTATGAAATACCTTTAATAAAATAAAATGTATAAATATAGTTGAATGTTCAATTTTTGAGTTAACATATAAGCATAGGATCATGAGTAATAAAGAAAGGCAATGTTAATTGACTACATATTTGGATAATTTATTGTAATGACCCAAATATTCAAACTATGACCCAAGTCATTCTTTAATTGAGTATGGGCTCCAAACCCGATGATTTCTAATGCTGGATAGGTATTGAAGACAATTTCTTACTATGAAAAGATATTTGGATGTGAATTAAGGTCATAAGGGACTCCTTGAGTATTAAGATTTTGTGGCTTAATACCAAGAAAATGAAAGGCCATGAAGCCTTTGTTCCAACCCCTTCAATCGTTCATCAATCCAAGTTATCTACTAAAGGTTATGCCCATTTTAATGGGCACTACAGGTTCTGTGCGATCCACCACGTGAAGTGGACATCAACTACATGGCCATGTGGCAAAGTCAATAAGGCTCTAGCTGCGCGGCCGCACACCGGTTCCAAAATTATTTTAGTCTTCTCTTTTCTTCACATTTTAGGAGAGGTGTTTTAGTACTTTCCTCATCCCATAACCCTAACCTATGACTATCAACTTCTCCCAAAAGTCATATTTTAAGAGATTCGATAAGTTATCACAAACATTTCTCCTCTTCTTCTTCAACACTTCAAGAAGCAAGGTCTGAGGTTAAGTCTCAAAGTCTCTTTCCTAAGTTTTTGTCGAAAGGTATGTTTGAACACTCCTTACTTCAAACTATTCTACAAGATTCATATTTTATTTTACTATTCATATTTTCTAAATTACAAATTGAGGTAAGGGTTGAGAGATGATTTTGTGAAAATTGATTAGAAATGTTCCTCTCGTGTTAATTGTGTTCAAATTACTTTATTATGATTTCATAATTTGTATTGTTGGTTTTTAATAGGTGAATCACCACATATGATTTTGAAAGGGATTTTTTTCTAAAAATAATGGCTTTGGGAATCTATGAGTCTTTCAAATGCTTTGGTTTAATAATGAACAAAGTGTAATTTCCTGTCCTGATTAAATGTTTATGATTTTGCATTTTATATATTGTCTTATAACTTGGAAAGACTTGGATGTGGCATTGAACAAAATTGTGACACCTCAAATTTGGAAAATAAGGAAAATGTAGTTTATGCACTGGTGCCTGTGCCTATGGGTCCATCTACGGACCGTAGATGTCACACCCCGAGGCTACCCCCTAGACGTAGCATGAGACCTAGGATCACAAGTGACTCCAAGCTAACCCTGAGTCTGGCATATCACAAGCATACTGAATATATAACAAAGATAAGTGGAAGCATAACTAATAAATGAGTCAAAACTAAAGGACTCCAAATGAAAATATATCAGAATATCTGGGGAAACAACCCCAAAATGCTTAACACTAACTATATGTCTAAATGCCTCTACTAATGATGAGTTTCTTGTCCCAGCTAACTCAAAAAAAATACTGAAAGATTGAAAGTAAGATAACTAAACCAAGCATAAAGAAACGCCCTCGAACTATGAGGACTCACCTCTGAAGTGGCTGAGTATGGCTGGAAATCGTACTAAGTGTGATCTGGATGTTAAGCGTCTGAAGATAAATCATAGAACGTTGTAGCACCAAGTATGAGTTAGTACTTTGAATGTACTGAGCATGTAGGATATAGATACTAAGTTGAACGTTATAAATAGAACAATATAATACTAGTAATATAGACTAAGTATGGCAATAGATTGTACGGAAGTATAACTGAAACTTGAGCTAGATGCAACGACCAACTGAATACTGAAGTAAATGTTGATAACGTGGTTAATGCATTAAGAGTATGATTGTGGGAGCTACTATTAACCGACATAAACCACGTGAGCTAAATGTGGAGTCCGATGTATACGCCTCATCGAGAGAATCCAATATACCTTGTTAGGGGTACAAAATCATGACTGTGGCGTGATCACTAAAATTGATGCCAACAGAGGGGACTTCTGAATCTATGTTGGCACATAGTTCTGGGAGTGTGAGGGTACGCTGAACCCTAGTCTAACTCGGTGCTAAGTCTACTCCCAACTGAATATGTATATAGCTAAAATGCAACTGAAATATTGAGTAGCTCAAAATAGTTATTTGAAATGCAACATAAATATACTAAAAAATATGACATTCAAGTTTTGAAGCATGATTTTCTGACTGATCTACCTAGAAAGTATAATTCATGAGTAATGATAATTAATATAAGAAAGGGTTCGGAATTCTATACATGGAACTATGAAAATTTTCCAAGAAACATGTTATTTATAATTGTGGAACTATAGCAGCTAAAGTCACAATGAATCTCCAAGATTAATATGGAAACCGTAGGTCTGAACAATTCAGGAGAAATTGAAGAATTGACTTAATTCTAGGGACCTAATGGGTGAAAGGAACCCGTTAGTGAAATCCCACATACCTGGTGATGGAAAATACGGAGAAATCCTTTGGATTACGAGGCTGAACTTTGAAGAACACCTCTATTTGTTCTAGGGAGAAACGAGCGCCTCTTCTTTTTTTTTGTTCTATGTTAGGTGATTTTAGGAGAATTATAGTTCTAAGTTGTTTTAGACTAGATTATTAGGCTTTGACTGACTACAACGACGTAGTTTAAGTATCGAATGATGTATTTTAAGGGCCCAACTCATAGGGGAAAAGATCAAAATGACCCTAACTTAAAAGCTAATGGACCTCTTTCATAGACCATGTGAAGCACCGCAGGCCATATGGGCTACCGTGATTCCCCACAAAAGTTTGGGTGGTACTGGGTCATCTTTCACAGTCTATATAACGGCCCATGTAGGATTCCACGGACCATTTAGTGGTATGTGGTTCCTCATAGGGGCCTTGGGTGGTTTTGGTTTGATCTCACGGCCAACCTGACGACCCATGTGGAGTTCCACTGCCCATGTAGGGGTCTGTGGTTCTCCACATTTTTGCTGTGTGTGAACCACGATGAGGGTGACGGGTCGTGGTCCTATTCACAGCCTGTGGACCCCTCTGTGGTCTACCCTTATTCCTTTTGTTCAGTCTTAGTTAGATTTCTGAGGTGTTGCAATATCTCTCCCTTGTGATCATTCGTCCTTGAATGAAGACTAAGCAAGCTGAGTATGGAGGGAAGGGCTAAAATCCCTACTAAGTGGTTACTAGAAACCGATATGAAACTGAACTGAGTTCCTTGAACTTGCAAAATTTCTAAAATGCTAGGATAACTGAGGGAACAAGATAATGATACTGAATATCACAAAATAAACTGAGGGACTGGAGAGGAACTATTACCTCAACCTGAAATTGAATTGGAAGTAAAGAGGTGAGGATACTTAGCCATCATTGTTGCTTCTGCTTCCCAAGTAGCTCCCTCTACAGACTGACTCTTCTACAAAACCTTTACTGAAGTGACTTCCTTATTTCTCAACCTACGAACCTGGTGGTCAAGAATCTCAACTGGAATCTCCTCATAGGTGAGGCTATCCTTCACATCCACACTCTCTAAAGGACTATCGATGCCGGATCACCCACACTCTTTTTAACAAGGAAATGTGAAAGACTAGATGAACCTGTGCTAGTTCTCTGTTGGCAACTCTAACTCATAAGCCACATTACCCACCCTTTTAAGGATTCTGTAAGGACCTACATACCTGGGATTGAGCTTCCCTTTCTTTTCAAATCTCATCACCCCCTTCATCGGTGACACCTTTAGGAAAACCCAATCATCGTTTTCAAATTCTAAGTGCATTCTTCTCACGTCTGAATAGGACTTCTAATGACTCTGAGCTATCTTCAGTCTATCTCTAATGAGCTGAATTTCTCCATATCCCAATGAACCGAATCTGGCCCAATCAAGGCTGCTTCACCTACTTCGAACCAACCAATCGGAGACCTGCATTTACACCTATATAGTGCCTCATAAAGGGCCATCTGAATATTGGACTTTTATTAAAAGCGAACTCTATGAGAGGTAGGTGATCATCCCAATCACCTTTGAAATCGATCACACTATCCCTCAACATGTCCTCTAAGGTTTGAAAGGTACGCTCTTCCTAACCATCCGTCTGCGGATGAAATGTTGTACTGAGATTTACCTGAGTACCAAAACCTTTCTCATACGACTTCCAAAAATGAGAAGTAAACTGAGGACATCTATTTGAGACAATAGAAAAGGGAACCCATGCAATCTGACTATTTCTCTAATGTAGAGTCTAACATAATCCGCTATTGAATCTGTAGTCTTGACAGCCAAAAAGTGAACGGACTTAGTGACTCTGTTCACTATCACCCAAATGGAGTCATGCTGTCTGCGAGTACAAGGTAAACATGTAATGAAGTTCATTTTTATTACATCCCACTTTCATGTAGGAATGTTACTCTCTTGAGTCACACATCCTGGTTTTTGATGTTCTACCTTAACCTGATGACAGTTAGGGCATTTAGTCACATATTATGCGATGTCCCTCTTCATGTCGTTCCACCAATAGACTACCCGTAGATCACGGTACATCTTAGTGGCACTCGGATAAATATAATATCTGGAATTATGGGCTTCTGTAAGGATCTGCTGCCTCAACTCACCCACATTTGGAACACATAAGCAACCCTGGTAACAAAGCACACCATCTCCCCTTTGGGATAACACCTCAACTCGCTGCGGATGAACTACACCTTTCAACTGAAGCAATATAGGATCACTATCCTGGTTCTCCTTAACTTCTTCTAATAATGAAGATTATGATCTATTTAGAACTATCACACCGCCATCTGACGTGTCCATAAGGCAAACTCATAAGAGAGGAAGTCGGTGAACGTCTTTGGCTAATTCTTTCTTCTCTTCCTTAAGATGTGCCACATTACCCATGGATAGTTTGCCGAGGGCGTCAGCCACTACATTGGCCTTACACAGCTGGTAGAGCACATTCATGTCATAGTGTTTGAGGAATTTAAGACATCTCTTATGACAAAGATTCAATTATTTCTGGGTGAACACATATAAGAGGCTCTTATGATATGTGAACACATCAACATGAACACTATACAAGTAGTGTCTCCAAATATTTAGGGAGAACACTACGGCTGCAAGATCGAGGTCATGAGCCGGGTAGTTTTTCTGATGGACCTTAAGTTGTCTGGAAGCATAGGCTATGGCCTTACCTTACTGTATCAACACACAACCTATGCCGATCCTAGATTCATCACAATAAACCACATACCTATCTGAACCATCTAGTAAAGTCAAGACATGAGTTGTAGTCAACCTGGTCTTCAATTTTGCAAAGATTTTCTCACACTCATCTGAGCACTGAAACTTGACCTGCTTCTGCATCAACTTGGTCAATGGGGAAGCTATGGATGAAAATCTTTCAACAAGCCTCTGGTAGTAACCGACCAAACCCAAGAAACTTCTGATATCACTTAGAGATGTGGGTCTGGGCTAGTGTTGTAGGGCCTCAATTTTATGAGAATCCAGTTGAATCTCTTCGCTAGATATCACATGACCAAGGAAAGCGACAGACTGTAACAAGAATTCACAATTGCTAAACTTAGCAAATAGCTAGCGATTTTTGAGGGTTTGCTGAACAACTCTTAGATGAGTTGCATGTTCTTCCTCACTCCGATAATAAATGAGGATATCATCGATAAAGACAATGACGAACAAGTCCAAATACTATTTGAACACTTTGTTCATTAAGTCTATGAAAGTTGTTGGAGCACTCGTTAGTCCAAAAGATATAACTACAAATTCATAGTGACCATACCAAGTCCTTAAAGCTGTCTTTGGGATATCACCATCTCTTACTCTGAGCTGATGATAGCCGGATCTGAAGCCTATCATAGAAAAACAACTAGCACCCTAAAGTTGGTCGAACAAGTAATCAATCCTGGGGATGGAATACTTATTCTTGATTGTGGCTTTGTTCAACTAACGATAGTCAATGCACATCCTGAGAGAACCATCTTTCTTTCGCACGAACTACACTGAAGCACCCCATGGAGAGATGAAAGGTCGTCTAATGAAAGTCTTTCAACTATTTTTTCAATTCCTTATGCTTAGTTGGAGCCATTATGTAAGGAGGAATCAATATATGCTGGGTATATGAAAAGAGATCTATTCTGAAGTTGATTTCCCTCTCAAGAGGAACTTTGGGAAGATTTTCTGGAAACACTTCTGAAAACTCATTCACCACTGGGACTGACTCAAGAGTTGGGGTTTCAGAGTTTGAATCCTTAACTCGAATAAAATGATAGATATACCCTTTGGAAATCATTTTCCTAGCCTTAAGGTAAGTGATAAATCAACCTACAGGTACAAAGTTACTACCTTCCACTCTAAGCCTGGCTCATTTGGAAGGTGAAAACCCACGATCCTAATTCTTCAATCGATTGAGGCATAATAGGAATGTAATAAATCCAAACCTAAAATGATATCAAAATCTACCATTTCTAACTATACAAGGTCTGCTGAGGTGACTTTTTGGGAAACTATGATAGTGCAATTTCTATATACCCGTCTAGCTATAATTGAGTCACCAATTGGAGTAGAGACTAAGAAAGGTTCTGAGAGAGTTTCTGGAATAACACCGAAGTTTACTGCTATATAGGGAGTTACAAAAGGAAGTGTAGCCCCTGGATCTAACAATGCATAAACATCTACATGGACTGAAGAGCATACAACACATTCTGGCGCTGACCACCATCTTTACCAGACGAGGCACCTTGCTGAGTGGGGCGACCTGCTGGCACTGCTGAAGTTGTAGATTAAGCTTTGTTAATGTTACCTCATTGTCCTTGCCGTACAAAAGGGCAATCCATTAGCCTATGACCTGACCACACCCAAAATACCCCTCTATGCCACCAAGACACTCGTTCGGATGGTTCTTACCATGCTTTGGACAAGCTCCCCTGAAACTTAGAGCTTAATGCCCTTCCTTTCTGATATTGTCGAAACCTTAGGGATGGAGCAATAGTTGATAAAGGCACTAGGGTTGTAAACCTTTGCTAATATTGTGAGCGATTCCCACCACCCGACTTATGCTGAGAGTATTCGTAATTTCCTGTTCTAGCCTTCTTGTTATCCTTAGCCATTTCCTTGAGCTTATCTCCCTCAACCTACTGAGCATGGGTCTTTAGTCCGGAGATATTCATATCCCTTAATAGCATAGCAGTCCTGCACTCGGTCTTCACCAGATCGAATACTCCAAATAAGAACTTGCTCATTTATGCTCTTGGATCGGCAACCATATGTGGAGCATACCCAAAGAGATTGGTGAACTTTAGCTTGTATTCTTGGACTGACATCGAACCTACCTCAAGTTCATAAATTCCAGAGCCTTAGCTTCCCTCAACTTTCTCAGGAAGAGCCTGTCCAGAAAACCTCCAGTAAAACAATCCCAAGTCACAAGAGCTACATCCGCACCCCTATTGTCTTTCTACTGCGTGAACCACATATGAGCTACATCCTTAAGTTGATAGTAAGCTAGCTTAACTCTATCAGTACCAGTCACTTGCATTGCCTCAAGAATCTTCTTGACCTCATCAATGAAGTTATGTGGGTCCTTACCAACCTTCGACCAAAGAAACTCTCACAGATTCATTCGAAAAAAGTTTCGAACCCTACATGCAGCTGATCCACCAGTGGTTTTTGCCAGAACTGGGGCCTGTTGATTGTTCTGGTTGGCTACGGTCTGAACCAAAGGCTGGATTGCATTATGAAACTTTACATTTGTAACCTCATTGTTCGGGACCGTAGGAAATGTGTTAGCATTCTGTGCATTAGAAATGAGTGTGTTAGCTCTATGAGAAGGCATGATCTAAAATGCAGAATGATGGATTAGAAAGGAGAAGTTGAATCACACTTCACACACACGATATGAACAGTAAAAGAAGTGAAATTTTCTTTGAACACCTAGTAGCTTTCCCCTCATAAGTGTGGCGCGCTTCACACCCATGAAAGAGACTCTACGTAGTGCGGCTTTCAGACACCCTGGAACTCTTGAAACTAATGCTCTAATACCAAGTTTGTCGCGCCCCGAGGCTACCGACTAGACGTAACACGGGATCTAGGATCACAAGTGACCCCAAGCTAACCCTAAGTCTAGCATATCACAAGCATACTAAATATATAATTATGATAAGTGGAAGCATAACTAATAAATGAGTCAAAACTAAAGGACTCTAAATGAAAATATATATGAATATCTAGGGGAAACAACCCCAAAACGCTTAACGCTGACTCTATGTTTGAAAGCCTCTACTACTGATGAGCTGTTGGGACAAGTCTATCTAATAAATAATAATTGAAAGACTGAAAGTAAGCTAACTAAACCAAGCATAAAGAAACGCCCTCGAACTATGAGGACTCATTACTGAAGTTACTGAGTATGGGCTGGAAATCATGCTAAGCGTGATCTGGATGCTGAGCTCTTGAACCTACATCATAAAACGATGTAGCGGAAAGTATGAGTCACTACTTTGAATGTACTGAGCATGTAGGATTTAGATACTAAGCTGAACGAATATAAACAGAACAATATAATACTAGCAATATAGACTGAGCAGGGCAATAGGTTGTACTGAAGTATAACTGAAAACTGAGCTAGATACAATGACCAAGTACTAAACATGAAGATGACATGTTGAACTGAATGCTGAAGTAAATGTTGATAACATCAGTGTGTACTAGATGTTGTTACAAGTTAGGTATTGTTACACCATGCTTAACTCGAGAGACTATATAAACATATATTATAATTTTTTTATTCTGACCAAGCCATCATGTATTATATTATTTATCTCATCTTACTATTTTATTATACTTTGTCTTAGAGCTTGTTTGGATAGGTTTACTGCTTTTGATTTATAAGCCAAAAATTATAAATTAGGATTTCTAATTTATGTCTTTTAGCTTATTTTTGTATTTTTGGCTTAATAATATCTTATAAGAACTTTTAAAATTTACTTAAACATTCTAATAGTGCTTAAAAGCACTTAAAATAAATCAATCAAAATAGGCTCTAAGTCTCCAAATTGTGAAGCATATCTAGGGGTAGTTTCCTAGAGTTAGTTGTACTTCATGTATTTAATGCTACTACAATTTTCAATAATATTATCTTTTGACCTCCTTCTCATCTCAACCTCTATACAAGTGAACCATATTTAGTGAGGAGATTGAAAACAAGGTCACCTGAAGGGGAATCTAGGACAACTTAGCAATCAATGACTAACAAAGAAAGATTGTACCAACTGTAAAAGTCAAGCCTTGCAACAAACTCAAGAGGTAAATTTCCAATAGAGGAGAATCTTGAAATTATTACAATTTACGGTCATCTCATCAAGTTTATTACCAATATGCCATGATCGGTCAACGGGAAGATTAGAGTACCTCCTGCACATCCACCACATCGTCATTCAGAAAAGAATATTATTATTGACTCAGTATCTTGGTACTACATAGATACAAGAGAACAAAAAAAGAGTAAATTCCCTTTTACAACGGAATACAAAAATTCCAAAAAGAAGAAGAGTCTCCAACATACCACCCCAATAATAGAAGTATAGGTCTCATATGTGTTGGTATTATATAGAAGATGTTTTGGCTTTTTCCCATTAAAACATCATCTATTCATTTTGCTAGTGAGAAAATGATAATTCCATATCTGATTGATATTGTTGTCAATTCTCCATCCTTTCCAGCTAGCGAATAAGTTAATAGGCCTTTACCAAAATCTTCAAAAACATAGTCCATACTCCACATGCATAGATACAATGAAGCTTAAAATGTAAGTTACCACATCAGACCGTGTTGGACTAGGGTCAATCACCCTCAAGTCCCAGAACTACGTGCCCCGTAGGTTATAAGTCTCTTCTATGGAATCAGTTAAGTGATCACACCAGTCATGCCTCTATACCTCTGGCAGGGTATATAGTTTAGCTCATGTGGTCTTATGTCAATTATTAGTAGCTCCCATAGTCAGATTCTAGTGTATTGACCAGTCAGATACATTTCAGTATTAAGTTTCAGCATGTTATAAAACTTGGTCATTACATTCAGTTAGTTCATGTTCAGTATTTTCAGTATAGTATAATGCTTATCTTATATCATTGCTCAGTTATATACTTTGTTCAGTTATGTACATTGTTCAGCTTTATTCTACCTTGCATGCTCAGTACCTTTCAAGTATTGACGCATACTCTGCGCTACATCTTCTCGGGATGTAGGTTCAGATCCTCAGCTTTCAGATCACACATAGATCGGTTCTCGTTCTCCAATTCAGTAGCATCAGTGGTGAGTCCTCTTTCTTCGAGGACGATTGACATGATTACCTTTCTACTTTTCAGTACTTAGTTTCAGTTTTGGTTAGATTTAGCTGGGGCATGTCCCAGCATTTCTTGTTAGTTAGAGGCTTTATTTCAGACATAGTTAGATCCAGTTTTAGCTTTGGAGTTTGATATTTCAGTTGTCATTAAACTCAAAGATTATTTATTCATATAGTTTTTGGGTATTCCCCATCATTTCATTTTATGATATGTTTTCTAGCTTCCGCACATTATTCTCTTATATCAGTAAATCTTTAAGTATGTTTATGCTATGCCAGCAGGTTTAGCTGGGGTCACTCGTGATCCTAAGTCCTGTGTTCACATCCTAGGGGTAGCTTCGGGGCCTGACACCCCATATATGATGTCATGCGATAGACAAATTTTGGGCCCGAACTTGTGCGGAACTCAAACAAGAAGATACTACTTGGGAGATGCATGGTAGCTAAAAAGTAAGAATTTTAAAGATATTACTTTATAGATGCATTGCAGATAAAATGTAAGAATGTCATGGCTCCAATTGGTCATATTCTTTTTATGAGATTTTGCCCAAGGGATAATTGTGTAATGGAAGAAGCGTTGAACCAGTACGTGAAAATCAATTCTGTCGTACAACTCAACACATCTCATACCATGAATAAGTTGCATTCACGAACCCCACAAAGCACAAAGTATTTGCACAAAGAGAGAACTATATGTACCCTGAAATCAATTTTTTGCACCAGCTCCATCACTACACACATGGAATCAAGTGCTTTTTCAAAATTTCGTGATTTCGGGATGCTTCTTCTAGGGTTAAACTTCCATTAGTCCATGTTTTCCTTGAACTTAAGGTTTATCAAATCCAAGATACTAATCCACAGATACCAAATAAGCGCACGTGAGATAAGCCAAAGAAAGAGATATCCAACTTATCATAACAACCCAAAACAGAAAGCTACTTCACACTTGTACTTGTAACTTGTTAGAATATTACCTTATAGACCACCTATGTTTAGTAACTGCATTTCGTACATGTGAGAGGAGACAATTATTTTGAAAACATTTTGTTCTTACTCATAGTTAAAACTCGATCTCCAACACTGCCACCCTAATAGAACACTCATCCTCAATTCTCCATAAACTGCAAGGTGCACATAGATTAATAAATTACTACACGTTCTAGGAAAAAGCACATTAGATAGTACTGAGTGAGAAGAATACTGGAGTGTAATTGAACATGCACCCACACAAAATAACCAGAAGAACTTGTAATATTGATCCAAAACAGATATTCAAATACTTTGCAACATGCAAAAATGGCAAGAACAGGTCAATGTAAAAATAGAAATCCAAGTGATCATACCAGGACGTTTTTCTGTTTAACATGGTCCATATCATAGCAGGTCCTTTTCTGTTTAACATGCTCCACAACAACTGACTTACCATCCTCCCAACTTCTCAACGCTTTTGGAAAGCAAATCCGCTTATATGGGACTGAATTCATGTATTTAAGCCAAAATAAAAAATAATTCCTTTAATTCTAACGCTATCAAAGTAGCTACAAGTGCTTGAGAGAAAAGAGAAACAAAATTGGGGTGACAGTTACTCAAACGCAACATCTTGGAGTTGATAATTCTTGACTGGCAAATTTAGACAAATAGAGCTTAAAGGAAGAGAAGTATCCCATTCAGAGTTGTCTGGAAATTGAACAACTGGAGCTTAAAAAGAGAAATACCCCACTCAAATTATCTTACAAATTTGGACAACTGGAACTCAGACAAAACAGAAACAACCTATTCAATGGCCATATTTAAAAAAGAAATACCACGACAAACTGAAGCCAAACCATCCTAGCTACTTCAAGATGCTAATACCTTCCACAACTATAAAAAAAATAGTACACTCATATCTATAGTGTTGTTGGTAAGAGATCCAAATCAGCAAATACAACAAATGCTTTAAAAAACGAGAGTCAAACATTATCAAAACCACTGTAAAAGACTATAACTGATTGCTTTTCATAAACTCCTTAATCTTATCCCTTCTCATGCTCGGTGCATGAACACACCAAACTAATTGGGGGGATTAACACATAAATATTCCACTACTCTAGCACCTATACTCCATTTAAAGCTTATGGGTAGATCAAGAAAACCAGAAGACTTGGGAGGGAGACCTCTTCGTGATTTTAAATGAGTCAATCGCCTAATAATATGGAATATAGATAGCAACAGCTACAAGGAAAGGCTCAAAATCTTCTGTTGAATAGTGTTCCAAAAGAAAAGATGCTAGAAAAAATGATTTGTTGCAGGTACCAGAGATGAGGTTTACTTCGTTACAAATATTATTGACATCCGACAGTAGAACCAGAAAGAAATTGGAATAACCTAAGCTGGAAGTCCTTAGATACCTCAAGAAACCAATAAAAGTGAGAATTCACACTTCGAAATAGATCTGCGAAACCCAGAGATGGATTTCGTGCTCCATAAGTTCACCATTCAGGTCTCACTTACAGCATAAGAGGCCAAGCATTCTGACAGACGTTCTTTTCTGCAACTCACAAATCTGCTCATATTCCATACCTATATAGAAAAATCAGAAAGCTTAATACAACTGCACCAACAAATCCAGACCTATCAAATTATGTAAATACCCAAAAATCATCAACAATCTCTGGTAACACAAGAATAGTTTCATTATAGCAGAAACGTCATAAAAAACATCCTTAACCCCTCCGCCAAACTTCCGACAGCCACAATCAAAGACCAGAAACCTGCATTCGGGAGAAAATTAAATCCCATCGGATCAGATAAGACAACTGGCAGGAGAAAAGAACTTGAGTTTCTACTCCACCCCATTCTGACCAAGCATGGAGTTTTATAGAGGGCAGCGAGATGAAACAGATGATTACAACATTAAGTAGAGATATCAACTCTACACCACCAAAGACAGTTACAGCTTTCTGAAACATGTAAGATCACCATCTACAAATTGATAAGATCCCAACCTAGTCTATAAGAGGTTTTGAGAAGAATGTTATCGACAGAACATTCTCATTATCATATTATGCAAGACCTGCTTAAAATATTGCACACGTTGACCCACCATCAACATCTATAACAATCAGGCGGAGGCAGCCAACCAACAAATCTACCCCTGTTAAGGGAGGGGGAGAAAGAAAATAGGTTGAACTGAGACTTGATTACACATAATACCAAGAGAATTCCCAAGAACCTGAATGCATGTAACCACCACTGACATGCAAAATTTTCAGTTAAACCAACTACTAGAAGAGAACCACTCCAAGAGTGTGTGGCAAAGAAAGATCATATTGATTAAAGAAGAGAACTAAACTAAAAATCAGACACTCATCGAAGCTTAAACCAAACGAAACTTCAAAACAAATCAACAAAGAAAGGCTGCTCTACGAAAAGATAAAATTTACTATGTTAAGACCACAACTGCAAGCACAAAAAGAAGGAACAATTAAGTGCAAAGCTGGAAAAACCCAAATTGCTTGGGAAATCACTAGAAATGACATACACAATATTTGGAAACACTTTTTTCTCAAAGCCCTAACTATACCAGATTGCTGGGTAAGCACTTAAACGACCAGCTTAATGAACACTAAACTTTTAATTTTCAAATCTAATCCTCCAATACTGTTCACTGTGTGGTAAATACATCTTTCCAACAGACAAAACTCAAACACTGTTGTGATAAGAAAAAAGAAAATGAAAGCAAAGAAGATAAGCAACAAGAACACAAAAGGTAGATGATGAAAAGTCCAGAACTGAGCGAGCACTTACCAGATGTCCACACCACAAGAGAGATCTCATCAGTTGGATCATTGCAAAACAAAATTTGAAAATGCACTTGTGGAGAGAGTTATTGTAGTTGAAAACTTCCACTTAATAACACTTCTGACAATGAGATAAGGGGATCTTTGTTGTTGACACCCAATTTTGACCCTCATTTCTTCTAATTTATTGTTTTTGAGCTTTTAATTTGATAACGTATAAAATTATCCTTTTCACAACTACTTTTACTACTACAACTATTTATCTTCTAAATTATTTGTTTTATTATCGAAATTACTATTCACTTGTTATACCTTTTTTTTTTATTAATCGATTGTTTTCACCTTATTTCAAGTTTTGCATTTTATTAAATCAATTATAAGTTCTTGTTTAGTATTCATATCTTATATTAGTATAAAGTCATAATATATTTTTATTTCATGAACTAGTAATTGTCAACTTATAATATTGGTTATTAATTTAGAAGCCCAAAAAACTTTAAAAGAAGAAAAGAAAAGACCCAAACAAAATTCAGCCCAAGCTAGATTGTAACCCAACTCTGGCCCAAGAAGAAGCCCATTCTTACACTCCTCCTTCCACGTAAGCGCCACGCGAACATCCACGTTGGCGCCACATAAGGCGCCAACGTTCCAAAACACATGCTTGCCATACGCCCTCACATGTCTCTCATTGATCTGCACACGCTTGCCACTTGTCTCCTCTTCATTGGTCGGTCAATTCAAAATTAAAGCCCTAGAGTCCCAAATATCCTAAACTACCTATTCTACCCTCCTTTAATCCACCTAAAGTGATCTAAATACCCTTGGATTTCCCAAAAAACAATCTATTGTTTTTCCTTTGGTGTCATCAGACGCCTCCCTCTCTTTCTTTAGCAAGAGAACTCTCTTTTGGCTTCATCTCCATTTTTGACAAAGCTTCACCTCCACTCCTCAAAATTTCAGATTCGGCTTGGCCATTTTCGAGCAAGTTTCCTTCTTCCCATGGCATGTGGCAGAAGATCGTCTACTTCTATGTTCAAAATACATCAAATCCTTACGCTTCAGTCAAGACTCACTATTTTGGTCATAAGAAATAAATCGCTTCTGAAAAGTTTTCTGCCATGGTATGATGTGCGAAGTTCAAAGGAGTTTTGTGACTCGATTTTGAAATAAATCTTCCCGCCTAAAGAACCCTCGTAACCTTAGCTTTTACTCTATAAATGCGAGCCTTAGGCATCCGTTTTGGGGAGGCTTTTTTGGAGATAATTTTCAGCCAAATATTAGATAACCAAAACTGCTGCAAAACATCTCTGTTACTCTCGAAAATATCCAGCTTCTTATTGTTTCGCTGTCTCCGGAGTCTTGCGCGTGGACGAGTGTGAAGTAGTTCGAGTTCCAGCGTAGATCTTTGATCAAGGACTCTGGTTTGCTGCTCCGAAATAGGTGAAAAACTGACCCAAATTTATTTATTTTTATCATTAGAAATCGTGCTTTTAGGACCTTCGTTTTGTTCATGTTGTTAGCTTCCTCTTATGTTGTGAGCTCTGGTTTGTAAACCATCTGTAATTCTTATTTCCTAATCTCTTTAAACTCAAAATGTGTTATATATCTTTGCTCATGCTGCTAATGTGATATATTTCGTTTAAATAGAAATCATGATTTAGAAAACTCTGACTTATCATTTTTAATTATATACATGTGCAACTATGATTTGGAAAGTCATCTTGAGTATTTATGTTAAGGAAAAGTGTCTAAAATTTTACAGTAGAACAATTTGTTTAAGAACTTTGTATACTTTGTTTTATTGAATGTTCTGTTTGATTCATTTGAAAACTTTATATTCTTGCTTCTTCTCTAGTATTCTGTTTTATTTAAAAGTGCATTGCCGGAGGATTTTGTTCGATATTATGTTTTATGCTTGGATTTGGTGTAAAGTTGTTACTTATTTAAAAGTTTAAATGAAAAGATAAAAGACTTTATTCCCAAACAATATCATTTTATCCAAACAACTTGAAACATGAATTATATTTTCTGTATGTCTTTGTGTAAAATGAGGCATGAACTTTGATCAAGCATGACCCTATGTATATTTTTGGTAGTAATCTGTTCTTTTTTTCTTTTATGTTTGTTAAGTTAAATATCCTTTTTCTAATGTTTGCTTTTTTCTTATTTCACATGGCTCGCCGGAGCTTGCAAGGAGTTTCAAACGAGACTCCACGTTGTTGTAGAACGAGTATACTTGCATTTCGCCCTTCAAGCATGTCTCTTGTCCTCCTTCTATATATCTGAATGGGGAAAGAGAAAGCGTTGTCCAATATTCATCTCTTTTACTCTCTCCCATCCGAAAAAAGTGAAGCGAGAGTGGATGAGATATTTCTATACCTCGCTTCTATCTTTATTCCTTTATTTTGTTTGCCGTTAATTATGTTATGTAGTTTGCTGCACTTATCTGCTTTATTGTGTGTTTTTTATTTCTTTTGGTTACATCGATAAAGGATTAGGCCTAGAACACTTCAACCTTAGTAAGGGTAGTTTGCTATTTGTATCTTCTTCTTTTTCGAATATATACATGCATGGCTTACTAACGATTGTTTCATCTTTGTTTTCTCTTTCTTTTAAAATCTATTCTATAAAGAGTAAAGTCAAAATGTGGATTTGTTTAGCATAAAAAATGTAATCCTTTTCTACACCCCCTAAAAATCGAATAAAATTGAAATAGATAATCTCTTTGTTATGAACCTAAGTTTGGCCGGTTAATAGTTTTAAAACTAATCTTAAAGGATGCCTTACCCTTTCCCTTTAGGATAAATTAGAACTCTTACCTAGAATCACAGAAGTTAGTAGATCTTAATTGAAGTCAATTTTAGTAGTACTTAGTTAATAATTTAGGTATCCTAATTTACCTTAAAAATAATTAGGTGGCGACTTCGTAAGTTAATTAATTTGGAAATCACCAATATGTTGTACACGTTTTGACCTCGAGTTAAAATGGGGTATAACATCTGTGACCATGGAAGAAAATTGAATCGAAGAGCTAGATACTAATACAAGGCCTGAACTAAGGAAAATTCAACGCTAAGATAAACAAGGTTGCTCCATTAAAGGAAGAATTTCCTGATCTTGAAAGACCCAACGACAGCAAGAACAAAAAGAAGGGAGCAGTTAAAATGCACGCTGCGAAACCATGCCATATAGGGGAGATCACTAGAGATGTCATACAAGATTGCATAACTCCCTTTGCCAGTTCCTGGTGATATCCAAATTTCAGCGCAAGCGTAAGAACAAAATTGGCAAAGAAACAGGATGTATAAGGAAAGGACACACATTGAAACAAAACTTTGGAATTATCAAATCTGATACCCAAATGATAACCATGTGGTCTACAAACATGCATCCAAACAAAACAAAATCAAGTGCCATGATAAACATAAAAGCAGCAAGAGCACTAAAGTAGAGGAGTTCTTAAGGCCATAAGAAGATCTAAATTTAGTTTGGGTACTTCTCAGGTGTCCATAAATATTAGGGATCTGGTCATTTGGATCATCCAAGAAAATAAGCATCTAGACTAAAAACTTTATGGCTGCAAAGTACAAACACACTAATGGAAAAATTTATCATTGTTGAGAATTTCCACACAACAGTAGTTTTTGACAAAGAGAGAAGGGACCCGTTGATTAGGAAGAAAACTGAAGTTCATGCTTTGGAAGCCCCAATGGTTACATGCACAAAGAGAACATAACAGGTAAGTGGAAATCCATACCACGCAAGATATATCAATAGAGATGCCATACAAGAGAAGATAGCAAAGCCCCCTTTTCTTAATGCTTGGTGATATCCAATATTTAGATTGTAGTGCAAGCACAAAAATGGCAAGAAGCATGGTCCACAGGAATGCACACCAAAACAAAACTACAAAATATCCTAATATCATCCTCTTACTACCACCATGTGTCCTACAAACATTCATCCAACCAGCCTAAACCAAACGATAGTCTAAACAAAATAAGAGATGACAAGTAGCGAGAACACGAAAAAGAGAGGAGTGCATTATAGGGCCATCAAATGATCCATCAGAAGATCGAATATTGAGCTTGAATACACTTATCATATGTTGTCCATAACCATGGAGATCTTATCAGTTGGATCATCAAAGAACATAAGCATCTGGATTATTAAAAAACATATATGGCAACAAAATACACACTAGTGAAGTAGTGTTGACAAGAAAGAACGAAACCATTTCGATTAGGGAAAAAACTGAATTGAAGATCTCAATAATCATTAGAAGCATCAACCAAAAAACCTCAACACGAAATTGAGAGACCATGCCGCTCCATGAAAGAAGAATCTATGGCTTTGTAAGACCCAGCGGATACAAGCACAGAAAGAATGGAATAGTAAATGCAAAGATGGTGAACCAGGTACCACCTTCATTCGAAACTTGATAATCTCCAGATTGTAGTGCAAGCACCAACATGGCCAAGAAACAGGGTGCAATGAAATGCACACTAGACACTAACCTTCAAAAACATCCAAGTCCTATTCCTCTCAACTATCACCATAAATGCATCCAATAAAATCAGGCTAGCGTAATACAAGAAAAATGAAGCAGAGAAGATGAGCAGCGAGAACACAAAAAGAGATACGAGATTCTCAAAAGATCCAAAATTGAGTACTTGTAAGGTGTCCATGAGACCATAACCATTAACCATTAGGAATCTGATCAATTGGATCATTGAAGAAAATAATCCTCTGGACTAAAAACTAAAAATGGCAATAGAATACAACACACACTATCGAAAAAAAAGCTATTTTAGTTGAAAATGTCAGAACTCATAAAAGCCTGAACCAAGAAAACCTCGACATAAATGGACAAAGATAACCACTCCATGAAAAGAATAATTAATTGCACTGTAAGACCCAATGACTGCAAGCACAAGAAAAAGGGTACAAATTAAGTCCAAAGTTGACGAAACCCATATAATCTAAGAAATCACTAAAGATGCTATATAGACAAGAATTAAAACTCATTTTTGGCTCAAGCCCAGACCAATATATCCAGATTGCAGTGCAAGAACCAAAAAGACCAATAGGGTATAGAGATACCATATTGGATATCAACCTTTGTAATCTCCAAATGTTAACCTTTATTACAATCACCATATAATCTACACCTGCATCCAAACAAAAACTAAGAAGTTTTTGTAACCAAAAGAAGATGGCAACAAAAAACATATATAGCTAGAAGACTAGAACTAGAGGAGCACTCTATGACGCTATCAAAAGAAAAGATCTGGAATTGGCTTAGTACTTATCAAGTGTCCATAGTCGTAGGAGACCTCATCGATTGAATCATTAAAGAACATAGGGTATGGATTAAAAACCTCATGGTAGCAAAACACGACACACAAGTGAAAAATATTATCTTAGTGAGAAACTACATGACTTAAGCTAAAGAAACCTCAACACAAAAAAACAAACACGACCACTCCATGAAAAGAATAATTCAATGCCTTGTAACCAATGGCTACAAGAACAAAAAGAAGGGAATAGTTAAATGCAAATCTGACAAACCCCAAAACACTACTACTACTACTACTACTCCTGCTATTACTACTGCTGCTGCTACTGCTGCTGCTGCTACTGCTGCTACTGCTACTGCTACTGCTGCTGCTGCTACTGCTACTGCTACTACTGCTGCTACTGCTACTGCTGCTGCTGCTGCTACTCCTACTGCTACTGCTACTCCTCCTACTACTGCTACTACTACTACTACTACTACTACTGCTACTACTACTACTCCTACTACTACTGCTGCTACTCCTACTGCTATTGCTACTCCTACTCCTACTACTACTACTACTACTACTACTGCTACTCCTACTGCTACTCCTACTACTACTACTACTACTACTACTACTACTTTAGGGGAAAACTGAAAATCTGATAGTTTCTGTCCATGCTTTATACTTCTTTAAAACTGAACTTAACTTAAATAAACTTGACTATGCTTTTCTGAAAATCTTGTTTTGACTCACTATTCTCAATAATGAATATTCTTTTACCAATGCATTGAACCTACTTTAAAAATAACTGAAAATCCTTTCTTTAAAACTAATTATGCTTTGTTTAAACTAGCTTTATTTTCTTCTTGAAGATAATGCGTAATAACTAATATATCAAGGTTTTCATAAAATTCATGGTCAAATATTGTTTATGGGATGAAATAAACATGATGAATGATTAAGAATCATCCAATCAATAACAATATCGAAATACCCACAACAAAAATAAAAAAATCATGATAAGAGAGGAAGTACAACTTCTGAATGTAGTAAAACATTAGGTTTGAAACCCTAGTTGGTCATTGGTAACTGAAATTCAGATATAGGGCGAAAGGTAGAACTCATTCACTCACTATGATAATCTTACATATATTATTGACGAACCTTGAAGAAAAACCTTGGAAGATGAACCCTAGTCTTGGTGTTTCTTGAAGTTCTTGAGCGTGTAGTAATTTAGGAGTGAATGAAAGGGTTTAATTATAAAAAAAATGATTTTCTACACGTTTAGGGCCATTTAGTATACGATTCCCTATAGGTTTGAAGGACAAAAATACCCTTAGCAAAATAAATAATAAGAGCTGGAAGTCAAAATTTTACTCCAACGGACAGTGAGATCGATATTCACTTCGTGTTGTGGAGTCATCGCGGAGCTTCTGCCAATTAGAGCGTCTCTAGTAAATCAGTCATAACTTTTTTCTATCAACTCAACTTGACGCAAAATTGGTGGTGTTGGAGAGAAGACTCATAGACCTTTAACTTAATAGGTTATGTGTCACCTAAATCTTCATATTCTAAAAGATATTATTATTTGAAGTTGACCCTTATATGGACTCATGTGAAAACTTAGTCAATAGAAATTTTTAGAACTTGGATTGGTAATAGGGATCCCTTACGACCCTAAACTACATACGATACACTTTCAACACTTAGGAATGAACCTTGACACACATTTACAAGTGGAATATCTCCCAGTATAATTAAATACGCTCTGATGAATAGTTTGAATCCTTAACATAGAATTTGCAAGGTGTTACAATATCTCCCTATTGGGATCACTCGTCCTCGAATGATGGTCAAGATAGAATTCAAGTGAAATGAGCCACTCTTATTGTTTTTCTAACTTTTGAACTTGCATACTAACATAGAGAAAACTGGTTCATTCTAAGAGTTTGGACTCAATTAGAGCACACATGACACGAACATTCACATAAGAATACAAGACAAGAGATCGAGACATGAAGTTTCTGATAATCGTTATTGAAAGAAAACCACTACCTCAAACATTCTCATTGAAATTTCTCACACCATTCAAGAATCATAGGGATGATTCATGCGAGACATCTGAGTATGAAACATTATCAGGGTCTGATTATCTTAGACAGTTGACATGGGTTTATAAAGTATAAATGATATATATTTGAACATATGTCACTCTCTATCTGAAATTATGCAACATGAAACATGGGTACCTTGGTTATGAAAGAAGAATGGGACTATTATGCCTTAAGTGATATGACCAATAGCTTTCAAGCTTAGAAACACTTCCCAACTATGCTCCTCTTTCTGAACACTATAACATCACTAGCTGCAATTTGTAGCTCCCACAAAGGTACATGTGAGTACAAAGGCTTGACTCTAGCTACATGCTCTTACTATGTTCAAGCCTAACTTTGAGTCACAAGGTGTTACCCAAAAAAATGATCATACTAATCTGACCCGCGGGATTCATGCTCTATACCTTAGTAGCGATTTTCATTTAAAGAATACCACTCATTCTTACCACTTTAATACACTTACCTGAAACTCTTAACAAGAAGTCACTAATAACATAATGCAATCATCCACATACAAACAAACGCAACATTCAGGCCTATCATTCTAATTTCTAATCACTTAATGGCTTCTTTGTAGTCAACACCACCTAAGAATTTTCATGTCTTCCCTAGCGTCTCTACAACCGCAATCTCATTAACCTTTACTAAGAGGCACACCAATACTCTTACCTGTCTATCACGAATAACAAAACCTCATCTTGTTCTTCCTCAAAGTTTATAACCTTAGATGGAATAAGCACACCACAACAATCACAATGGGGAACATCTGCTCTCTCATATCTAACATTACTCAACTACTCTCATCAATCATAAGAAAGATCACTAAAGGACTAGAATATAGACATCAGGAACAATAGGATTCCTGTTCAATCACGACTTATACTTACTGTAACCTTACCATTCGCAATGGGCTTAAAGACTGACATATGGTAGGGACGAATACTTCATACCTTAAAGCCAATAAGCATGAACAGAGAGAGGTGTTCTAAGCATAGACGTGGCATAACCATCTATCACTATCGCAGGTTGATGTGCATGTCTTAAGAGTAAAATTGTAAGCATGAATAGTTCAAGAAATTTGATCTAAGAACATACATGACGTAACTTGATTTCACTAGCAATTTAGGGAATATCACGAATTTATGGGACTAAGCATATTATGAAACATGAGTGCATATATCGTGATTCGCATAACATAGGGTCATAAATTATTCATGGAATAAGATTGGGATCACCAAATGAAGTTACCACTTCTCATCCTAGAAATTTAGCATGGATGTGAATCAATATGAAATGCATGAATCTTTCCATGGGTATGGGCGCTAATACACAAGATAGAAATAGTGTGTCATCTTGACCGAAGAACAAGGAATATATTAGGATGGGAAAGCATCATTGGCTCATCCTAGCCATCTTCTCACTACCTGAAACTCAAAACCTACCTTGGTTCAAAACCTCATCATCTCCCCCTTCAGCTCGAAGGTCACCATCCTGAGGTCTCTGGACCTATTATATAAACTAAGCTATAGGCACAACACTCTAGATGGTTGGGGCATCACTATACACAAGAATACTTAAACTCTCCTATTATATTGTATTTGTAGATGCAAAACTGTTGCTAGGACTTCTTTCTGAGATACTTCTCTTAACTTCTTTCTATCTCTATAGGCATATTTCTATAATTGTTGCTCTTATGGCGCACACAGATACTAATGAAAAAAAAAACTATTTTACTTGAAAATGTCAGAACTCATAAAAGCTTGAACCATGGAAACCTCAACATAGATGGACAAAGAAAGTTGCTCCATGAAAAGAATCTTTGTAGAATATATATAGCTAGAAGACAAGAAATAGAGGAGCCTTTATGGTACTGTCAAAAGAAAAGATCCAGAATTGGCCGAGTACTTATCAAGTGACCTTAGCCATAGAAGAACTCATCAATTGGATCATCGAAGAACATAATGTCTATATGGATGTCAATGGGGCAGTGCAGTGCGCAAGCCGGGGGAGGGGGAGGGGAGGGAGGGTAAAGGTTAACTCGCAAATATTTTTCTTTCTCTAGTTAAGTCTGATACTAAAAAATTCATAAAAATAAATTCATTTTTTCATTAAGTAGTATTAGTTTAATAGATAATGACTTAAAAATTTATTTTTTTGAGGTCAATTGGGAAACATGTAATAAATTGTATTATTTTTTATTGAACCATTTTAATTTACTATCTTGAATATTTTAGTAGCTTTAAAGAAATTGTCTTAATAAATAATGTTTTATCACTCTTATAGCATGTAAAAAGCTCAAATTAAGTTTGACCCATATAAAATCACATATACCCGTGCAACCCATCCCGCACCGCATTAGTTTTTAAGAACCCACTTCAACCCACCTTGCATCCCTTCCGCCCCTCCCCGCCCCGCCTCGCATCCGCCCTGCCCCATTGCCATCAGGGGCGGATGTACAGTGTTTCCAGAGGGGTCATCCGAACCCCCTTGGTAAAAAAATTACACTATATATATAAGATCGATTTTTTATGTACATGTATATATTTAAAATGGAACCACCTGAATATATATCAAAGGAGTAGCCCAACGGTTGATGGGATTCAAGATTTCGCTTAGGTGACCTTTGGGTCGCGGGATCGATTCTAGGCAACAACATTTTTTGTTGTTGTAATTTTTAGCGATTTTGTAGGCTTCAGGCTTCAGTTTTAAGTGTTTTTTTAATTAAATATAGATAGACCAAACGACCCCATTTTTAAAGTCATAACAAAAAACTTATATTTTAAATCTTTAATGGAAAAGTCAACAAATAAAAAATCCCTCTTTTCTAGGGATTACAATAATATATTTTTCATATTCTTTGTCGTTCAACTTCATGTTTTGTTGCTGCTCACTGGTCGTTGCTACAGTCCTGACGTTGTTGCCGCCTGTTGCTGCTGCTGCTTGCTGCCGCTGGTGGAGGAGTGGTGGTCCTCCGTGGATTAATTTCATTCTCTCCTTCAAGCTCCATTTGTGATGGCAACCTCTATAAGTTTTCTTTTTTCTTTTTTATTTTATTTTATTTTTTAAAGAATTCTATACTTTGATTCTGGTATTTGTTGATGTGCTATTTTATTTAGCTGATTGAACTCGGATATTCACTTCTCTTAACAATATTTTATTTTTCATATGAAAATTTCAATTCTATTCACTGAATATGAAAGTTATAATTTTATTTGTTTGGGCTTATTTGTTAATTTTATATGTTTATTATGGACATTCAACATTTGTTCAGTAGATATTAACTTTTATTTATGAGATTCAAACTTTTGTTCATTGTGTATAATTTTGTTTTGGTCCTTATTGCATATTTAATTTTTGTAAGTTCTGACTAAATTTTTATTTTACGATTCAGTCTCAATATTCAGTGAAGAAGTATTTTACACAACTACCGAAATCAACTTTAGCCTCTCAAAGTCATAGTCAATCTAATAAAAAAGAAAATACTAATCATTCAGAAGTGTCATTAGATTCTTCTCAAGAATTTGATTTGAGTTCTTTAAAGTTTGATCCTGGTGAAAGAACATCAATATTGAACTATCATCCAAACCAGTGTGATGTTATTAGAAGAGCATATCTTTTGAATGGTCCTTGTCAACCTCGTTTGGTGGTGCAAGAGTATCCTCAAACATATATTTTTGGATCAATGCATCGTTTTAATCATGAATGGTTTGATGATAAATATTATGATTGGTTGGAGTATAGTGTTAGTAAAGATGCAGTCTATTGTTTGTGTTGCTATCTTTTTAAAGATCATAACAGTAATCAAGGAGGACGGGAGACAGTTTCAACTATAGGATTTAAGAGTTGGAACAAAAAGGGTGGTCTTGACAAACATTTTGGTCTACCGAATAGCATACATAATCAGTCAAAAAAGAAATGTCAAGATTTACTACAACAATAGCGGTCTATTCAATTTGCATTTGAGAGGCAATCTAATCAACTCAAGCATGGATATTATATGCACTTAAGTGCGTCGGTTGATGTAGTAAGACTTCTCATAAGTTGGGGATTTGCATTTCGAGGTCATGATGAATCTAAATCATCACTTAGTAGGGGTAGCTTTCTTGAAATTCTCTCACGGTATGCAAAAAAAATGTGATAAAATTCGTGATTATGTTTTGAAACATGCTCCTTTAAATGATCAAATGACTTCTCCAATGATTCAAAAAGATATTGTGAGTGCATGTAAGATAGAGACCGTTAAAGCTATTCTTGAGGAATTAAATAGTCACTAATTTACTTTACTAGTTGATGAATCCTTTGATGTGTCACGCAAGGTGCAAATGGCTATCGTATTTCATTATATTGATAGAATGAGATTTGTAATGGAGCGACTTATTGACATTGTTCATGTTGAAGATACTAGTGCTTCATCTTTAAAGGAGGCAAGTGTGCGTGGACAATGTTACGATCGGCCAAGTAATATGCAAGGTGAGATCAATGGCCTTAAAATGTTGATTAGACGAGAAAGTAAATCGGCTCATTCAATCCATTGCTTTGCTCATCAACTTCAACTAACTGTTGTTTGGGTCTCTAAAAAGTGTGTTAAAGTGGGAAAACTTGTAGTATTGATCTCAAATATTTTTAATGTATTGGGATCTTCTTTTAAGCGTATGGATAATTTACGAGATTCTCAAAAATCAATAATTCAAGTGGCAATAGATATGGCTTGAATCAACAACTTGGTCTTTCAAGAGCTTGTGATACTCGTTGGGGATCTCATTATAAATCCTTTAACAATTTTATTATTATGTTTGGCTCTATTCTTGAGGTTCTTGAATCACTTGCTCTTGATGCAAGGAGTATGGATGAAAGAGCCAAGGCAATGGGACATCTTGAAGCTTGTCAAACATTTGAGATTGCGTTTATGTTGCATTTGATGAGAGATGTCTTAGCAATCACAAATGA